>PVKP010000885.1:0-168372 GCA_004027715.1 Plecturocebus donacophilus | reverse complement strand
TCCACTTCTGGAATTCATTTTACATGGCCATATACTGTAGGAACAAATGTCCATCAATAGAGGACTGAGTAAATAAATTACAATATATCCATAAAAGAGGAAATTCTGCAGCCACCAAAGAGAATGAGATGGTAACCCTTTGTAGGCTGATTTGGAAAGCTCTTCAAGGTACAAAACAATAAGTTAAAGAAGCAGGTTCAGAATGTATGATATTTTGTGTTAGAGAGAGAGACTCTGAGTGTGTGTAAGTTGCAACAGAATTTCTATTTTTAGGAGGGTTTGGGAATGAGGATTTTAAGTGACATGACTAGGATCCATGTGTACCATGGAACGGATTTGACACAAAATACAGAGAAGCTGACAAATGGTTGCTTTGTAAAAGGAATTGTGTGGTTGAGGGACAGAACTGAAAAAGAGACTTAATTTTTACTTTTGATACTTTTTGGATTTTGTATTATTTGCCTGCATTACATACTGAAAACTGATTTGTTTTAAATTTGCTGTTGCTGTTGCCTACCAAAATATTTTTCTGAAAATAGGGAAGATAAACCTAAAATATATTATTAAAGAGTTTATATATTTGTGAATATATATAATTAAGATTTATATACTATGTAAGAGAATTTTTCTCAATGACATTAGGGTATTGTTTTCTTTTAGACCTGTCTACTATAACTATTTATTTTATATGTTAATTGCTATTAATGCCACAAGATTTTTAGTTCAAAATTAGACAATATGTTATTGGTTTATTCTGGAAATGAATTGGGCATGCTTTCTATTTACAAAAACTATTTGTAGGTCATTTTATCACTTTAAATTTTAGTTTATATGTAGAAAAGATGTGATACAAAAATATGTGATTAACAAATATATAGTATTAATATTAGTTATTAGATAAGAAGGTTGATTCCTTTGTCTTCATGGTAAATAAGCAATACTGTTTGCTATATAAGGTAACTTGTCTTTACTAATATGTAAAAAAATTAATAAAGATAGAACTGATTTTACATTTGCTTTTCCTAATTGAGATGAATATGAGAAATTATTACAACCTTGACTTTAAATTATAGTGTTTTTCTTTGGGGTTTTGATGTTAAAGTAGATACTAAAGGAAAGGGTAAATTGTAGATGTGTGAGTATATCTAATTAAATGTTCTGCTAAGTAGCTTTTGCCTTATTGAGGGAACTTTGGAACATCTTAATGAGGGACAGAGTGAATGGAAGAGAGTGCATGAAGAAGGGGGTGAAGGCAGAGAGGTAATGGGGATACGTTACCTCTATGATATTTCCTTATCTACTTGTACATATTTCTCTCTAATATTTCCTATCCCCAGTAATGTTGGTATGCTTTGTTATAATCTCAACTCAAAATTTTGACTTATTCCAGATCTTCAACTACTTATTATATTATTGGAAGAATCTAATACTATTTCTATCAAATTATTTGGCTGCTGTGAAAAGTCGGAGCTTTAAGTAACCAATCAATTTGGAGACCATTTGAGAGGAGGAGATAGGCTTGATGCATATAGGAGAGTGTGCTACTTTTTCTAATAGAACATTATGACCCAGTCACAGTTTGGAATCTGTAGGTCAGTGGTCTCTAAAGTTAAGTACACACACTTATCTATTGGGTATGGTAAGAACATAGTAGAAATTTTACTATATACATCTTCATAATACTGCATGCTAAGAAAATAGAAATTTTACTATCTACATGATTTTAAAAGTTCGGATACCACTGTATTTAGGCAGTTTATTGTTTTTGGATACCAAAAAAGCAGCAATTGGGACTGACAAATGAAGTATTTATTTATTTAGAGACAGAGTCTCACACTGTTGCCCAGGCTGCAGTGCAATGGCGCAATCTTGGCTCACTGCAACCTCCACCTCCCGGGTTTACACCATTCTCTTGCCTCAGCCTCCCAAGTAGCTGGGGTTACAGGCACCCGTCACCATGCCCTGCTAATTTTTGTATTTTTAGTAGAGACAGGGTTTCACTATGTTGGCCAGACTGGGCTCGAACTCCTGACCTCGTGAGCCACCTGCCTCGGCCCCGCAAAGTGCTGAGATTACAGGTGTAAGCCACCACGCCTGGCCACAATGAAGCATTTATAATTCTCAAAGTAAATTTAGCATGTGAACTCAAATGTTTTCTTTTCTTTTTTATAATATGGTTAAACCTTGATGGAAAATTTTGAGACGTAACATGTTCATAGTAGTTTAAGGGCATTTATCTAAATTGAGTTACCTCTTTCTTTTGCTTATATTTTGGACTAAAGTTGTTTACCTTGGATGAAAAGTCCATAGCCTAATGTTTCCTCTTAAAGTTTTTGCCAGCTGAAAATAGAGATAATATCAACACCAAAACTAAGTCCTTGCTTTTCAATTAATTGTAATTTCAGGCCTTTGCATGCTTAACTTTCTTTCCTTAGTATCCAGTTTGCAAACATATTCTCTAATTGCCATAAGCTGCATGGTACCAATGAGACACTTTTTCCCACCTTGTGCTTCTGTGTACTCAGTACCTTGTGCTACGTATACTATGAGAGAGAGCACGCAATAAGTAAATGCTTACTGGTGGCTATAATTTATGAATATGCCATGTTTTAAATCTCAGATATTCAAGATTAAAGCAGTGCAATTGGCCGAGAAGCTCCTTCCTGCCTTTAACACACCTACTGGGATTCCTTGGGCAATGGTGAATTTGAAAAGGTAACTTTATGTGGATATTCTTATTCTGGAATAATTATTTTGATCTTTTAGTCTTAGACATTTCTAATGACTCACACCCATGTATTTTTAAGACTCATATTGTTTTTATCTCTACATATAATCTTTGTTTTCTTCTGTGTATATGCATATATTTGTTTCTTTAAAACATTTTCCGCTTTTTAAAATATGTCCTTTATTTTGAAACAGGTTAATTGTCTTCATTGCAGTTTTTACTACTCATTTCTCTAAGTCTAGATTTCTCTTCCTCACCTGTATGATATACAATACTTGTTTCTTTTCTTTGCCTATTTGTTTCCATTTAGTGCTAGAATAGAGCCAAAGTACATCCCTCCTCTTTTTCTTTTTATATACCACCTGCTGATCTTCTAAGTGAAAATGCAAAACAGTATACCTAGAAATTAGGGCTTCCTATTGCTGAATGTCATGTTAAAGATATAGGAAGAGATAATTCATGATGTTGACTGTGGGGTTTTTATTATAGCATCTACACTATTGAAGTTCAAAGTGAACTCTTAAGTACCAGTCTTTACAATCTGTTTTATTCTAATTGTTTTTTTACTTAGAAGTAGATGAAGTGTTTTCTTTGGGCAACTTTATAAATTATGCAAAGACATACAATTAATATTTTAATAATATCAACATATTTGAACTTGCATTTAAGTAATTTATGCTGATTGAAATTTATTCTGCTCATTTTTTTCTCCTAGTAAAATTTATTCATCATAATGTTGGAATTTGGAAATTATCTAAAAATCTGATTGTTGTTCATGCACTGAGACCCTTTAGAATAAAAGGAACATTTATTTTTCTGGTAATGTGAATCTGTGACATTATTTTTAAAAACGAACGACTTTATTGAGTTTAGATTTACATTGAGATGTCAGCAGCATTTAATACTGAACATTAATCTAACTTTACTATTTCTGATTTCATGCACTATATTTAGTGCAAATTACCTCCTTGGTGAGGAAACAGCTGGCTAGAGTTCCAGAGCAAGCTCCGTGAAAGGATATGGCCAAATGATGTTGTGTATGTACTTGTTTCGTGACAGATTTTGTGATATTTCCTTCAGGATCATCGTCAGAATCAGACATTATTGTCTACTTAGATAATAATTAAAACTTAATTCCAGTAGAAAGACAGACTAGAGGCTCTTATTTTGTCTACATAGAAGACAAGAACTTGAAAATCAAGATTAAATTGAGAACTTCTAAATTAAGATTGAGATTAAAGTGGCAAGGTTTCCAAGGACCATGTTATGAGCATTTTATAAAGTTCATTTTTATTTAGTTTCTTTGGTATATATTTAAACAAATACATCATTTTGCTTGAGTTTTATATTATGAATAATTATTCACGTACTTAAAAAAATTTTTTTTTGCAGAGATGGGATCTTATTTTGTTGCCTAGGCAGACCTCAAATTCCTGGGCTTAAGTGATCCTCCTACCTCCCAAAGCTGGGATTATAGGCGTGAGCCCCTGCGCCTAGCATTATTTGCCTGTTTTTTAAAGTTTTTTTTTTTTTTTTTTTTTGGCTTGAGTCTACACATTTCCCACATGTAGGCCTTATCCCCCAAGTCTTGAAGACTGAAAGCCAACCCATCTTAATAGGCTTATACTTATCTTCTACAATGTGATACAGCAGACAGAAATAAAAGCGGAGCTTTTTTTGTAATGTTTATTTGGTTTATCACTTTAATGGCTTACTTTTCTGCTTCTTTCTCACTCAATAATACTCCATGGAAATATGATTCCAAGTCACCCAATAAAGTTCTAAATCAGTCTTTGTGATGAATACTGAGTGAGAAATGGGATAGTTATACCATAATTTATTCATTAATTTTCATATTAGTGGTATTTGTTTCCATTATTTTCCTACCGCATACATTGCTGAATAGCATCCTGTTATACATGTCCTTGTGTAGTAGGAATTTTATTTCTTAGAAAATGGTTCTCAAGAATACAATTGCTAGATCAAAGAGCATGTGCCTTTTTTCATCTGTGGGACAGATTTCCAGATGTGAGATTGCTGGATTGAAGGGATATGTATTTTTAAATTTAATAGATATTGCCAAAATATGTTTCAGAAAGGCTGTAATACATTTCCACCAACAATATGTGAGAGTCTCTAAATGTCTATAGGTATGATCATTGTTTGTATTTTCTGACTAGTGAATTTCAACATCCTTTTCATAAATTTATTGGACATGTAGATTTGCTTTTTTGTGAATTGTCTATTCTAAGTCTTGCTGGAGTTCTTTGTCTTTTTCTAATTAATTTAGAAAATGTTTTGTAGATTGTAGAATTAATTCTCCTCTCCTGTTGATCTGTTGTCTTTATAATAATCTATGAATAATAAGTTTTAAATTTTTATATATTCAAATATATCTTTTATAACTTTTAGTTTACAGTCTTGTTTTAAAAAAATTGTCTCCATCTGTATTGTTTACATTCTTTGAGATTTCCATAAAAGCTTTTCTAAAAAAATTGAAGTATGGCATTAGTTGTTGTGTTTTCATCAGTTACATCAATTCCCTTTATCAGATTGAGGAAATTTCCTTCTATTCCTGTTTCACTGAGATTTTGTTGTTGTTGTTTTACTGGATGTTAAATGTTGCCAGATACTTTTTTTTTCGTCTCTGGGGATAATCATAAGTTTTTTCATCATTATTCTTTCAATTTTAATAGGGTAAATTACTTGTAAGATTTTCAAATGTTAAATCAACCTTGAATTTCTTAGATATCCTTTGGCCATAATATATCCTTTTTATATTTTGCTATATTTTGTTTCCTAGTATGTTTTCAAACTATATGGTAGATATTGGTAGAAATTTTACTTTTCAATGCCTTTGTCAGATTTTAGTGTGAGTTATCTGGTCTCATTAAATGAGGTATTATTATTAAAATTGTTTTCAGAAGTAATTTGTGAGTGCTGTAGTTACTTCTTTCTTAATTGTTTGATAGATAGAACTAAATGCAACTACCTGGGTCAGATATTTTCTTTGTTGGAAAGTTCTTAGTAACAAATTAAAATTTTCATGTGTTGTGTTGTGTGTGTTTGGAGGGGAGTGGTTTGGAGACAAGGTCTTGCTCTGTTGCCCAGGCTGGAGTACAGTGGCACAATCACAGCCCACAGCAGTCTTGACCAGCTGAGCTTAAGTGATCCTCCCATCTCAGCCTACCCAGTAGCTGAGACTATAGGTGTGTGCCACCACGCCTAGCCAATTTTGTTTACTTTTGTAGAGATGGGATCTCACTGTGTTGCCCAGTCTGATGCCAAACTCATGAGCTCAAGTGATCCTCCCTTTCTGGCCTTTCAAGGTGTGAGGGATTACGGGTGTGAGCCACTGTACCCTGCCCCAACTTTTCTGTGTGTGTATATACACACACACACATAAATTTTTATGTATACATATATATGACCTATTTATATATAAGATATATATAAACATATATGTAAATACTCAGATTTTGTTTTATTGTGTATCAGTTTTAGTTAATTTTAAAGAAATTTCTATATTTCACTTAAATTAGAAAATTTGGTGTAAAGTTGTTCTTGTGTTACTTTCTTTTACTTTTCTTCTTTGTAGATTCTGTAGTGACAACCATTCTTTCATTCCTGATCCTGGTAATTTGTATTCTTTTCTTTTCTCTTTTTAAGTTTAATGAGGCATCTGTCAATTTTGTTATTCTTTTCAGAAAAGTATTTCTTTTTTGTTAATTTTTACTTCTTTTTGGTTTTATTGATTTCTGGTTTATTTTTATTATTTCCTTTTCTTATTGGAATTAACTTTGCTCTCTAGTTTCTTACATTGGAACTCTAGGTTATACCTTTCTTCACTGATCTTATAGCTTCCTCTCTCTTTTCCCTCCATAAATTACCGTTTTCCTATAAAGCTATAAATTTCCCTCCAGAGACTGCTTTAGCTGCATCCAGAATTTTGATATGTTGTTTTTTTGTTATCATTCAGTTCAAAATATTTTCTCATTTTCTGTAGAATTTCATCTTTGATGCATTAGTTATTTATATAATTATGTGGTTTAATTGCCAAATTTTAAGCTGTTTCTTAGATATCTTATTATTTTGATTTCTAACTTAATTTCATTATGATCATAAAAAATACTGTACAATTTGGATCCTTTCAAATTTATTACAACTTGTTTGTAGCTCAGCATATAGTCTTTTTTTGGTATATATACTTGATAAGAATACGTGTATTCTGCAGTTGTTGGGTGTAACATTCTATAAATATATCAGTTAGGTTATGGTGTTTAGATCATGTATATCTTTCCTCATTTTTTTTGATATAATTGTTTTATGTATTCCTGAAATGAAGTGTTAAAATATCCCAGATATGATTGTGGTATTGTTTCTTCTCTATTTCTGTCAATTTTTTGCTTCATGCATTTTGATGAAGCTTTACTCTTACTTAGACATTTATTATATGTTTTCTGATAACATGAGTCTTTTATTTTTCCAGTGTGCCTTCATCTCTGGTAATGTTTTTGTCTTGAAGTTTATCAGGTATTAATGTAGCTGTTCTACCTTTCTTATGCTTACTGTTTTCATGGTTTATCTTTTCTTTCCGTTTATTTTCAGCTTCACTGTATTTTTTTAACTACAGTGCTTCTTTTGCAGACAGCATATAATTTGGATCAAAATCCAAATTTTGATATTCAGTCTAACAGTGTTGACATTTTACATCATTTAGCAGTAGATCTCAAAAAATATTCTATATCAACATTTTATATATATTTGTGTCATTCCTTTTAAGAGCTTCCTAATATAATGTTTATGAAAATATAGTAACTTAAAATTAATTCTGTATTAGTGAACTATTAGGCTATTCTAGATTATAATACTATCAAGAAATATTAAAGGAAATAGCCTGTATATGTTGGGAATGATGTGTATGTGTACATACACATGCGTTGGTATGACTTTGGTAGAAATGGTGGATCAAAGAATTATATACATTTTTTTTCTGCTGATAAGTACTGCCTTCTAGAGAGGATTTGCCAGTTAACATTTCTTTAATAAGTGTGTGGAATGGCTCTTATGCAACCTTTTGAAAATACGGTTTATTTTTATTTATCAGATAGGTAAATATAAAATCTTATTTCAATTTTTGTTTTATTAATTTTTGAGTGAGATTGAGTTTATTGTATTCAGTAGATAGCATTTTTATGTCCTTTGTCTGTTTTTTATTGGCTATTTAAAAAAAAAAAAACAGTCCTTAAGATCTTTTTGTATATTAGCTTTTTTTGTATACTATTAATAGCAAAAAAAAAAAATATTGCAGGATTTTTGCTATTAGTAGTATAGTTTGAAGTTGGGTAGTGTGATGCCTTCAGCTTTGTTCTTTTTGCTTAGGAATTTCCTGACTAAGCTCTTTTTTGGTTCCATATGAATTTTAAAATAGTTTTTTTTTTTTTTTTTTTTCAAATTTCTGTGAAGAATATCAATGGTTTAATGGGAATAGAATTGAATCTATAAATTGTTTGGGGCAGTATGGTCATTTTCATTACAATGATTCTTTCTATCCATGAGCATGGAATGTTTTTCCATCTGCTTGTGTTCTCTCTGATTTCTTGGAGCAGTGGTTTATAGTTCTCCTTGAAGAGGTCCTTCACTTCCCTTGTTAGCTGTATTCCTGGGTATTTTATTCTCTTTGCAACAATTGCAAGTGGGAGCTTATTCATGATTTGGCTCTCTGCTTGTCTGAATTATGTTTAAAAGGAAACTGAATATGGTTTAAAGAAAGAAAACAAAATTCAGTTATTCAACAATATATTTTTATAATATCTGTAATCCAATCCAAAATTACTTTATGGCATTCAAAGAAGTAGCAGAATAATGTAGTCCATTATTCTGTAGCCCAGAGAAAAATCTGTTCATAGAGACAGACGTGGAAATAAGAGAGGTGATGGACATAGCAGTAAAGGAATTTAAATAGCTATTGTAAGTATGCTCAAGGATTTAAAGGCAAATGTGAAGAATGAGAAAAGAGATTTTTAAAAGGACCAAAGTGAAACTTCTAGAGCTGAGAAATATATGAAATAAAAGATTTACTTGACCAGCTTAAGAGCAGATTTGATACTGCATCAGAAAAGACCAGTGAGCTTGAAGACAATAGAAACCACGTGAACTGAAGCACAGAAAGAAAAATAGAAAGCTGGAGTATGGAGTGAAGCATATCCAGTGACCTGTGGGGCAGTGTCAGAAACAGTTCATACCTGTAATAGAGTGGTGAGAGTGGCAGAAAAACTACAGGCATGAGTTGTTTTATTGTGCTTTGCTTAATGGTTCTTTGTAGATACTGCTTTTTTCCTTTTTTTTTTTTAACAAATTGATGGTTTGTGTCAACCCCGTGTTGAGCAAGTCTGCCGGTGCCATTTTTCCAGCAGCATAGACACACTTCTTGTCTCTGGATCACATTTTGATAATTCTCACAATATTTTAAACCTTTTCATTATTATTATATCTGTTATAGTTTTCTGTGATCAGTAATCTTTCTAGTTACTACAGAATTATTTTGGGCACTGAACAAGCAGTCATAGATGATGGCAAACTTAATCGCTAAATGTTGTCTGTGTTCTGACTGCTTCACAAATTGGCCATTCTTCCTTCTTTCCCCTTCTCCCTGGACTTCCCTATTCCCTGAGACAGAACAATGCCAATAAATAACCTTACAATGGCCCGATGTATTCAAGAGATAAGAAGAATAGCATGCCTCTCACTTTAAATCAAAAGTTAGAAATGGGCTGGGCTCACACCTGTAATCCCAGCACTTTGAGAGGCTGAGGCATGCAGATTGCTTGAGCTCAGGAGTTCAAGACCAGCCTGGGCAACATTTGGGCATGGTGGTATGTGTCTGTAGTCCCACTTACAGTGGAGGATTGCTTGAGCCCAGGAGGTGGAGCTTGCAGTGAGCTGAGATCTTACCACAGCACTCCAGCCTGGGTGACAGACCCAGACCCTGTCTCAAAAAAAAAAAAAAAAAAAAAAGCTAGAAATAAGTTTAGTCAGAAAGTCATGTCAAAAGCTGCGATAGCCAAAAGCTAGGCCTCTTGTGCCACAGTTAGCCAAGTAGTGAATGCAAAGGAAGAGTTCTTAAAAGAAATTAACAGTACTATGCTAGTGAATACATGAATGATGAGAAAGCGAAATAGCTGTATGACCAATATGGAGAAAGTTTGAGTGGTCTGTGCAGAAGGTGAAACCAGCCACAACATTCTCTTGAGCCAAAGCCTAATGCAGAACAAGGCCCTAACTCTCTTCACTTCTATGAATGCTGAGAGAGGTGTGGAAGCTGTAGGAGAAAAGTTTGAGGCTTACAGAGGTTGATTCACAAGGTTTAAGGAAGGAAGCTGCCTACAAAACATAAAGGTGACAGATGAGGCAGCAAGTTCCAGTTGAGTGGAGTGTTGCTGAAAAGATACCTGAAAATGTGGAGGTGACTTTGGAACTGGGTAACAGGCAGAGGTTGAACAGTTTAGAGGGCTCAGAAGAAGACAGGAAAATGCGGGAAAGTTTGGAACTTCCTTGAGACTTATTGAATGGCTTTACCTAAAATGCTGATAGCGATACAGACAATAAAGTCCAGGCTGAGATGGTCTCAGATGGAAATGAGGAACTTGTTGGGAATTGGAGCAAAGGTGACCCTTGTTATGTTTTAGGGAAGACTGCTGGCATTTTGCCCCTGCCCTGGAGACCTATGGAACTTTGAACTTGAGAGAGATGACTTAGGGTATCTAGTGCAAGAAGTTTCTAAGCAGCAAAGCAGTCAGGAAGTGATTTGAGTGCTGTTAAAGGCATTCAGTTTTATAAGGGAAGCAGAGCATAGAAGTTCTGGATAATTTGCAGCCTGACAATGCAATAGAAAAGAAAAGCCCATTTTCTGAGAAATTCAAGCTGGCTGCAGAAATTTGCAAAAGCAATGAGGAGCTGAATATGAATCCCCAAGGGAATGGGGAAAATGTCTCTAGGGCATGTCAGAGATCTTCATAGCAGCCCCTCCCATCACAGGCCCAAGGCCTAGGAGGAAAAAGTGGTTTCGTGAGCTGGGCCCAGGGTCCCCTTGTGTGCATCCTAGGGACTTGGTGCCCTGCGTCCCAGCCTCTCCTGCTGTGGCTGAAAGGGGCCTATGTAGAGTTTGGGCTGTGGCTTCACAGGGTGCAAGCCTCAAGCCCTGGCAGCTTCCACATGGTGTTGAGCCTCCCAATGCACAAAAGTCAAGAATTGCAGTTTGGGAACCTCCACCTAGATTTCAGAGGATGTATAGAAATGCCTGAATGTCCAGGCAGAAGTTAGCTGCAGAGACGGAGCTCTCATGGAGAACCTCTGCTAGGACAGTGCCAAAGGGAAATGTGCCGAAGTCCTGGGCAACATTGTGAGACCTTGAGTACCTGCTGGGGCACCACCTAGTGGAGTTGTGAGAAGAGGGCCACCATCCTCCAGACTCCAGAATGGTAGATCCACCCACAGCTTGCACCATGCACCTGGAAAAGCTGCACTCAATGTCAGCTGGTTTAAGCACCGAGGAGATTGGGCTATACCCTGCAAAGCCATAGGGGTGGAGCTGCCCAAGGGCATGGGAACCCTCCTCTTACATCAGCATGACCTGGATGTGAGACATGAAGTCAAAGGAGATCATTTTGGAGCTTTCAGATTTGACTGCCCCACTGGATTTCAGGTTTTCATGGGGCCTGCAGCCCTTTGTTTTGGCCAATTCCTTCCATTTGGAATGGCTGTATTTACCCAATGCCTGTACCCCCGTTGTATCTATGAAGTAACTAATCTGCTTTTGCTTTTACAGGCATGTAGACAAGGGACTTGCCTTGACTCAGATGAGACTTGGGACTGTGGACTTTTGAGTTAATGCTGAAATGACTTAAGACTTTGGGGGATTGTTGGGAAGGCAAGGTTGGTTTTGAAATGTGAGGACATGAGATTTGGGAGGGGCCAGGGGCAGATTGATAGGATTTGGCTGTACTCCCATTCAAATCTCATCTTGAATGCCCATGTGTTGTTGGGGGGACTCAGTGAGAGGTAATTGAATCATGAGGGCAAGTCTTTCCCATGCTGTTCTTGTGATAGTGAATAAATCTTATGAGATCTGATGGTTTTAAAAAGGGGAGTTTCCTAGCACAAGCTCTCTTAACTCTTGTCTGCCACCATGTGAGATGTACCTTTCATCTTCCACCATGACTGTGAGGCCTCCCCAGTCACATGGAACTGTAAGTCCATTAAACCTCTTTCTATTGTAAGTTGCCCAGTCTTGGGTATGTCTTTTTTATCAGTGTGAAAATAGACTAATGCAGCATGGTGGTTCATGCCTGTAGCCCCAGCTCCTTGGGAAGCTAAGGCAGGAGGACTGCTTGAGCTCAGGAGGCAGAGCCTGCAGTGAGGTGAAATCCTGCCACTGCACTCCAGCCTGGATGACGGAGCCAGACCCCGTCTCAAAAACAAAAACAAATGCAAAACAAAACAGCCAGGCACAGTGGCTCACGCCTGTAATCCCAGCACTTTGGGAGGCTGAGGAGGGCAGATCACTTGAGGTCAGGAGTTCGAGACCAGCCTGGCCAATGTGATGAAATTCTATCTCTACTAAAAATACAAAAATTAGCTGGGCCTGGTGGTGCAAGCCTGTAATCCCAGCTACTCAGAAGGCTGAGGCAGGAGAGTAGCATGAATCCAGGACACTGAGGTTGCAGTGAGCCAAGATTGCACCACTGCACTCCAGCATGGGTGACGAGAGCAAGACCCCATCTCAGGAAAAAAAAAGCTGGAAATAATTAAGCTTAGTGAGGAAAGATGTCAAAAGCTGAGGTACCCGGAAGCTAGGCCTCTCGTGCCAAACAGTCAGCCAAGTTGTGAATGCAAAGGAAGAATTCTCAAAGGCAATTAACAGTGCTATGTTAGTGAACACACAAATTATGAGAAAGTGGTATAGCTATATTGCTGACATGGAGAAAGTTTGAGTGGTCTGTATAGAAGGTCAAATGAGCTGCAACATTCTCTTAAGCCAAAGCCTAATCCAGAGCAAGGCCCTAACTTTCTTCAATTCTGTGAATGCTAAAAGAAGTGAGGAAGCTGTAGGAGAAGAGATGGAGGCTTATAGACGTTGGTTCACAAAGTTTAAGGAAGGACGCTGACTCCCAAAACACAAAGGTGACAGGTGAAGCAGCAAGTGCTGTTGTAGAAACTGCAGCAAGTGATCCAGAAGATCTAGCTAAATTAATTGATGAAGGCAGCTACGCTAAACAACAGATTTTCAATGTAGATGAAACAGGTTTCTAGTGGAAGAAGATGCCATCTCATAGCTAAAGAGAAGTCAATGCTTGGCTTTCAAGGACAGGCTGACCCTTGCTGGAGGATAATGCAGTTGACGATTTTAAGTTGAAGCCAGTGCTCATTTACCATTCTGAAAATCCTAGGGCCTTTAAGAATTTCACTACATCTACTCTCTGTGTAGTCTGTAAATGGAACAACAAAGTTCAGATGACAGTACATATGTTGATGGCAGTTTACTGAATATTTTAAGCCCACTTTTGAGACCTACTGCTAAGCACAAAAGATCTCTTTCAAAATATTACTGCTGATTGACAGTGCACCTGGTCACCTATTTTCTGCAGTGAAGATGCCCAAGATTAATGTTGTTTTCATGCCTGCTAACAGAACATCCATTCTGCAGTCCATGGGTCAAAGAATGATTAAGATTCTCAAGTCTTATTATTTAAGGAATGCATTTTGTAAGGCTATAGCTGCCATAGATAGTGATTCCTCTGACAGATCTTGGCAAAGTAAATGGAAAATCTTTTGGAAAAGATTCACTGTTCTAGATGGCATTAAGAACATTTGTGATTCATGGGAGGAGTTCAAAGTATCAACATTAACAGGAGTTTGAAAGAATTTGATTCTAGTCCTGCTGGGTGATTTTGAGGGGTTCAACTCAAGTGGAGTAAGTAACTGTAGATGTGATGGAAATAGCAAGAGAATCAGAATTAGAAGTGGAGCCTGAAGATGGGACTGAATTTCTGCAGTCTTATGATAAGACTTGAATGGATGAGGAGTTGCTTTTTACAGGTGAGCAAAGAAAATGATTTCTTGAGATGGAATCTACTTTGTTGAAGATGCTATGAACATTGTTGAACTGACAATAAAGATTTAGAATACTACCTAAACTTCGTTGATAAAAAGCAGTGTCAGGGTATAAGAGAATGGACTCCAAGTTTGAAAGAATTTTTACTGTGGACAAAATGCTATCAAAAAGCATCACACACTGCAGAGAGATGTTTTGTCTTACAGAGAAATAAAACAGGAAGAATCAATCAATGCAGCAGATTTTATTGTCTCATTTTTAGAAATTGCCCCAGCCACCCCAGCCTTCAGTAGCTACTACCACCTCGATCAGTCAGCAACCATCATCATCAGGGCAAGACCCTCCACCAGCAAAAGGAGTATGACTTACTGAAAACCTCAGATCATTGTTTGCATTTTTAGCAATAAGTATTTTTAAAATTAAGATATGAACATTGTTTATTTAGACATAATGCTGTTGCACACTGAAAAGACTACAGTATAATGTAAACACAACCTTTATATATACTGGGATATCAAAAAGTTTGTGTGACTCAATTTGTTGTGATATTCACCTGATGGAAGTAGTCTAGAACCAGACCCGTAATATCTCTGATATTTGTAGCCTGTTTTTTAAGAAGGAATGTCTAAAAATTTTCCAGATTTGTTAAACAGCTGTAAATTCACAGATTACAACATTTGATGGAACCCTGAAGGATAAATGTAACGAAACATGATGTCTGAAAATCTGTGACTAGAAAAAGAAAAGTGTTAAACAGCCAGAAAAAAAAGACATTTACACTGGGGAACCAAAATAGAAATACTTCCTTCTTATCATAAGCAATGCAAGCCAGAAAACAATTGAATGCATCTTGGAAGTGTTGAAAGAAAAAAGTCAATCTTGAATGCTATAGCCACTGAAAATATTCTTTAAAAACAAAGGTGAAAATAAGATATTTTCAGGCAAATAAAAGCTTAGATAATTATTGCTAGAGATTTTAAGGAACTTTTAAAAGATACCAGATGGAAAAGCAGATTGACACAAAGAAATGAAGGGCACTGGAAAGAGTAAATATTTAAATAAATATAAAAGGCTTAGTTTTTCTATTTTGGTCTTTGTTTAAAGCAAAAATAATAACTTGCATTGTAGAGTCTATAATATATGTAGAAGAAAAATTTGTTACCCTAGTAGCGCAGAGAATAGTATGGAGATGTGAAACCCTTACATTATATGTGAAGTGGTATAATATATAAAGGTCTCCTGTGGTAGGTTAATGGTTTACGTTGTAATGCCTAGAGCAGTCATACAAAAATAATCCAGTAAAGAAAATGGAATACTAAAAAGTACTCAATCCAAATGAAGGCAGAAATAGAGAATGAAACAACTAATGGGAAAAATAGACAACAGAAAGGCAAAATAGTAAACTTAGGTTGGTAGGATATAAAATGGTACAGACACTGTAGAAAACAGTTTGACTATTTTTCAAATGTTTTTTATGTCAACAGGTACATAGCTTAAATAGTTGTTATATTCATACAATGGAATACCACTTAGCCATAAAAAGAATCTAACTGCTGAGACACACAGCCATATGGATGCATCTCAAAGACATGTTGAATGAAAGAGCCAAACACAGGAGCGTGTACTGTATGTTGTTTATATGAAATTCTAGAATATGCAAGACTAACCACTGTGACAGGAAGCACATTGAGAGTTGTTTGAGATTTGGTGGAAGAAGTATGTGCATTGATTGCAAAAGGGATAGGGACATGTTTTGGAAGGATTGACTAGGTTTGTATATCAATCTTTGTTTTCATTTGTCATAACCCATTGAATGGTGGGCCTTAAAGGATGCATTTTTGTAATGAAATTATACCTCAGTGTTTATTTAAAAAGAAAAATAAACCAGATCCTATGCTTGGCTGAGGGGATGTGTATTAACAAAAAAATAACATTACCCTGTAATCGAAGGAAAATCTCAACTTTGAAAACATATTTAGAAAACATGTTTGTAAAAATATAGAATTAAAATTAGAAAAGATCGGTGAGTATTTAAAATGTAATAGGCAATTTAAATTATGCTTATGTAGGCATACAGTTTTCTAAAAGGCTAGATGAGAATGTGTTAACAGATTGCTTTGGGATTGAGTGATTAGAAGAGGTAGAGGGAGACTTTATAATTTTTTAGTGCTTTTTAAATTTTAAATTATATGTATGTATTACATATCCCCTCAAATTAAATGAAAATGTAACAAAAATTAGACTTCATTTTAAAATAAAAAAGTTGTTATATTCATTTGCTGTCAAGGAAGTTTATTACTTAAAAAAATTTTAAAGCATCTGCTATAACAAAAAGGTGAGAAGAAAGCCATTCTTATATTTCAGCTTTACTCGTAGACTAGTGTATTCATCAAAAGCCCTTAAAGCTTGTTTTTTTTTGACCCAGCAATTCAACCTTTGTCAATTTACCCAAAGAAATTGGATATATGAACTAAGGAAGACATATACAAAATGATGTTTATCACAGCATAGTCCACAAAATCATAAGTATAGGTCGAACGTTCAAGAGTTAAGGTCATTTGTTAAGCAAATTTGGTAGTCCATAAGGTAAAATAATATGTTGCCACATAAATGATATTATAGAGAAAATATTTACATTATACTAAAAAAAATTTATAAACCAGATTATGGCATCATGAGAGTCATTATATAGTGTGTTATTCATAACAGTACAATTTAAGAATGAATGGGGGAGCTGAAACAAAACTGATTTTCAGAGTATTTAATCATTTGACAAATTGGTTTTATTTTATTGGATATCCTGTAAAATAATTCTGCTATAAATCTCTTTTCTAAGGTGAAATTATTAAAAACGTACATTCTTGTATATTTATCTAATTTTGAAATTACTGGCACTTTCAGCTGACTCTTGTATGCTTTTATTAGAGAAGATACTCTCTCAAAGCTTGCTCAGAGCAAATTCTGCTCAATTGTAGGATATTCTCAATTCTAAATTTTTGCATATTAAAGTGTTTAAATATTTCAGATCAGATATTTTCACAAATCCCATTCTTTTGCTTTCATTTAGAATACCTTCCACAAATCTGAGATATTTTTACATAGACTTTTATGTGTAATTACTTTAAATAATCTTCCAGTTTAGATGATACAAAATCATAGTGCTCTCAATTTCATTCTATTCAAGTATACAATATAAATAAATGTTATTGAAAATAGAAGTTCCATCAAATATTATTCCTACAAATGAAGATATTTCAACTTAAGCTTACACAGTGAGTGCTTAATTTCTTTAGTTCATTCCTTGCTTTTGTTGGAATGCATTTCATTATCAGCCTGTTTGCAAGCTTCGTTTCTAATAATTGCAGTTCACTAAATGCTTTACTCCATTCTTTCAATACATTGATTAAATATGTTCAACTGACTTTGAACAAAATGCAAACCAAATATAGATGACTCATCATCAAAACAGTTTAATACGATTGTAGAACACTTAGGTTGATTTATTGTCAATAGTTTACCAAACATTTTTAGAATCTTTCCTTCTGCTGGTGATCAGGTAAGAGAAACATGTTTTTTCCTTGCTTGTTGTTGTTTTTTTGTATTCATTGCCAATTTTTTGTTAACTTAGGTTTTCTGAGTATATATGTAAATTTTAGTATCCAGACCTTTTATTTTGATCAGTTGAAAAAAACATAACATTTGTATGAAATTATGATATGGTTAGTTTTTGGCAGCTCGTCATCTTTTCATAGTTGGAATTTTTCTATCCTCAGCAGCATTATATCTTGTTCTTAGGGATTTTCTTGTTTTTCTGAGTTGCTAGGATATGTGTAAGTATCAGATTTAATATTTTAGATTCTTCCTGTGATGCTGTATGTAAAACATTTAAAAACCTTGTTTAGAATTTAGCATTTGGAAAATGTTCCTTTTTGACTTTTGGCTAGAAGTTCTTTTTATAGAGGATGACAAACTGTTGGACTTCCTAAGCTTCGTTTTTATACTTGACCACACTATAATTCATCCACTATGCTGAAACTTAGTTAATCTTTCTAAATGGTATGTTTCATTCCTTAAGTATTATGTTATAATCCTTAAAGTTATTCATGATTTTCCATCACACTTAAAGACTGCAATTTTACAATGGCCTACAAAATTCTTTCATAGTCCAGATTATACCTTGCTTTTTAATCTCATTCTGTGTCATTCACTTCTTCTTACTTTCTGAACTCTAGCCAAACTAGCCTTCTTCCTTTCCCTCACGGCCATTGCATTTGCTGTTTCCATTACTGGGAATTCTGTTCTTCCAAATCTTTTCATCAGTGGCTCCTAATCATTCAGGTCCCAGGTCAAATTGTATCATTTTAGAAACATTTTCTCTGAACATAATATGTAAAGAGTCTTTTTTCTAGTTTACTCTCTATCCCTGGTATTCAGTATTCTATTTTTCCTTTTTTATTTTCTTCATAGCAACTATCACTATTTAAAATGATCTTATTTATTATAGCAGCAGGAATATTATATGTCAGGTTCACCACCCTCTCACAGCATAGTAAACACTTACTATTTGTGAAATGAATAACTGTCTAATGTAGCTACTATATCCATATTTATTCTTTGATTCTCACTTCTAGCTATAAAATATCTAATTGTGTGTGTGTGTGTGTATACACACACACACATATATTTTTTGAGATGGAGTTTTGCTCTTGTTGCCCAAGCTGGAGTGCAATGGCACAGTCTCGGCTCACTGCAACCTCTGCCTCCTGGGTTCAAGAAATTCTCCTGTCTCAGCCTCCTGAGTAGCTGGGATTATGGTGTGCGCCACCATGCCCAGCTAATTTTTTGTATTATTAATAGAAATGGGGTTTCATGATGTTAGCCAGGCTGATCTCGAACTCCTGACCTCAGGTGATCTGCCCTCCTTGGCCTCTCAAAGTGTTGGGATTACAGGCGTGAGCCACTGAGTCTGGCAAAAATATTTATATTTATACCTCACCCTAAAAATAAGACAAGATCCTAAGAATGGTTTAGAGTTCTTGTAGGAATAATTCAGGAACTGTGCTGCTTGAATCATCTAGACTTCCAGTTCCAACCATGAAATACCTTTTATCAGACTGCCGTCCTACCAAAAGCAATCATGAAAGCTAGACAAAATATATAAAACCAAATGGTTTAAATACATTGAAATACCACTAACTCACATAGAACTTGAGAGGCTATGATCCTAAGAGGTCATTTCCATATAAACATTGGCTTTTTCCCTGAGGACATGTTTAGAGCAATAGAGGCCAAGTCTAAAGTGGCAGTCATTTTGAGCAGAGGAGACAGTGGTCAGGCCTTGGAGCTGCTAAAATGTCTGAAACATAGGGACAAAATCTCAGAAAGAAATTGCAGAGGAAAAGCCCCAAAATATATGGACAAATTTCCTTCAAGTCATTGGTGATTCTATAACTGCACATGTATGGGGCAAGCAAGACTCAAAGAACCTCAGCAGAAAATAGCAGAAGGAATTATTTAACAGCCACACGATGGTGAGGAAACAGAGGTTAAGGCTGCCTAGGTGCCCTTGGTAAATACCCCTGGCTTCCAGCTGAAATCCCCAGGGCTGCTTCTGGAGGTTGGGGTGAAAACTGAAATGAACAATTCTTAACAAAGCCTAAAACACAATATAATCTGTGTTTACTGAGTCTGAGTTCAGAAGAAATTTAACCTTTTTAAAAGATACTGTCATTCAAAGCCTCTATAATTTTTGATTTATGTAGTCTGGCTTCAAATAACAAACCACTGGACAGACTAAAAAAAGAAAACACAAGAGCATATTCTAGAGATTATATCTGCACAAATGAAATGTGCATGACATTATTCACTGAAAATTTTCATGATAACAAAATATTAGAAATAGCCCAAGGGACCATCAATAGGGAATTTATTAGATAAATTGCATATATTTATATAATGTATTGGTTTTCACACAGGCACCATCAGCATTTGGTGCAAGCCAGTTCTTTATTGTATGATACTGTCCCGATCATTGACTACAGGGCAGTTTATAACTTTGGACCTGGCACAGTAAGTGCAGGTTGCACATTCAAGGTTTGAAACAACTCAGAATGCTCCCACACATTTTCATGTGCCTCTGGGGTGGGGCATTCCACTTGAGAATTTTTAATATTATGGAATTCTGTACAACAGTGAAAAAAAAAACTGAGAGAGCTGTTTGTGAACTGATATGGAAAGACCACTAGCTTGTTATGTTTTGTTTAAGATAGGAGGACAATGAGAATATATACTTGGATTATTTACATATGCATAAAACATTCTGTAGTAATACGTAAGAAACAAATGAAAGCGATTATCTGTGGGGCGTGTGAGGTGAATGGAGATGAGAATGGGTGAAATATATTTATGGATTTAAAAAATACTATTTTAATTTTTAAAACATGGATTTATTATCTATTTACATTTTTAATAAAATTTTAGATGTAAATAAGCTATTGTGTCAAATATGATAATTTATAAGAGATCTATTTAAAATTTACATATTCATTAAACAAATGTTTTGATCTTTTCCCACTCCTGTCTCCTTTTACTTTTCCTTTCATTCAGTGGAGTAGGGCGAAACTGGGGCTGGGCATCTGCAGGTAGCAGCATTCTGGCTGAATTTGGTACGCTACATATGGAGTTCGTCCACCTCAGCTACTTGACAGGGGACCTGACTTACTACAAAAAGGTTCGTTCTTTGCCTTCTATGTTTATTAGGCCTCTAGCCTTTATTTTTTCTTTCGAAGTTACTCAAAGAAATATTCTATTTAGAACATATTTAAAATTGTATTATTTGAGAAGTTATAACCACTGTTAAGTTTTTAAAAAATGTCATTGCTATTTCCATGCAGCATTGTGCTGCAGTTCCTAGCCAGCATGGTAAGATAAGAAAAAATAACCAGATGTTTAAGAATTGAAAAGGAAGAAAGAAAATAATAGTTATTCACAGATTACATGATTATCGACCTAAGATATTAAGACAATCTATATTTAAATTACTAGAAATAAGAGTTTAATATGTTTTTTAAATAGATGATCAATATGGATGTTAAAAATCAGTAGCATTTCTCTACACCAGCTACAAAAGGCAAGAAAATGTTATTTTGCAAAAAGATATCTTACGTAATAGAACAAAAATATGTATGTTTCCTACAAATAAATCTAACAAAAGATCAAAATTTTACTCAGCCATGAGAAAGAAGAAAATCCTTTCATTTGCAGCAATTTGGATGGAACTGCTGGAGGACAA
Organism: Plecturocebus donacophilus; assembly: GCA_004027715.1. Classification (NCBI taxonomy): domain Eukaryota; kingdom Metazoa; phylum Chordata; class Mammalia; order Primates; family Pitheciidae; genus Plecturocebus; species Plecturocebus donacophilus. Next base: position 147,240 of record PVKP010000885.1, on the reverse strand, counting down.
TATGTTTAGTGAAATAAGCCAAGAACAGAAAGACAAAGATTATATGTTCTTATTCATATGTGGGAGCAAAAAGAAATTGATCTCATGAAGGTAGAGAATAGAATGGTGGTTATCAGAGGCTAGGAAGGATAGAGGGGAGAGAAGGATAAAGAGAGGTTGGTTTAGTACATACAAAAGTGCAGTTAGAAGGAATAAGATCTAGTGTTTGATAGCACAATAGAGTGACTATAATTAACAGTGATTTGTTGTATATTTCAAAATAGCTAGAAGAGAAGATGTAGAATGTTTCCAACAGAACAAATGATAAATGTTTGAAGTGATGGATATTTCAGTTACTCAGATTTTATTATTACACGTTATATGTTAGTATCAAAATATCATGTACAATTATTCTATATTCATAAAAATTAATTAAAAATACAAATCTTTATTAAATGACATTGAAGAGGATATAAATAAATGGAGGGATATCATATTTATGTATAGGTAAACAATATCATAAAAATTTCAGTCATCCCCAAATTGATTTGTAGTTCAGTGCCAATAAAATCTCTAATGGCCTTTCCCCTCCTTGCAGTGGAACTTGAAGAGACACTTCTAGAATTTATACAGTAAAGAAACATTCTAGACACTTGTGAGGAAAAACACACTGGCTGGATTTACATTGCCCAGTTATTAACATTGACAGTGTAGTATTTGTTAATAGTGACAAAGAAACTGACGAATAGAGACTGACAAAGAGACTGATGAATAGTGAAAAAGAGACTGACAAATAGCTCTTATACAGACCTACAGATATATAGAAACTTGTTATAACAAGTGTCACACTGTGGATTATAATAGTTAATTCCAGGAGCATTGAAGGCTTAACTTCAAAAGACAAAGCCCTGATACTTTGAGAATAAAAAATCTATCCTTGGGGTAAAGAAGGATTTTTAAAATGGGAAACAAAACTATTATCTAGTAAAAATACCTTGTAACCCAGCAATTCCATTATTTGGCATGTACATTTATATTATATACATAAAAGCATTGTTTGTATTGGCAATTTATATAATAAAATATAAAACAGTGAAAAATATGAATTATGTTTATATCCATTAGTTAAAAAAATAATTTTTATAAAGTTCAAAGCAAAGCTGAACAATATATTGTTTAGGGAGTCAAAAGTGGTTTTGATAAATTGTCGAAGTAAAAATAATATATAGAGATGAATCTCTAAATTAAATGTTTTATTTGGAAGCACAGAATTCCAGTTCAGGGCAGACACACAGACTGGGGTGGTCTTCAGTACATCCAGAGAACAAAGAGAAGGTTGGAAGCTTTATTAGAAGAGAAATGTTATATATGGTTTTGAAAGGAAATGTATTGACATGAGTAAAGCTTCTAGAAGCTTTCTGGCTCTGATTGGCGACAGCAGTAGGTAAAACTATAATCTTAGGGTTTTTAAAACTGAGCTTGTGGAAAACTTAATTTTTGGAGCTGGTGTTCTGTGCCCCAAGTGATTTTCCCCTAGGCCCTTTGACTCTGATTTAGTGAGTATGATAAGAATGACCCAATTTGTATAATTTGCTTTCACAAAGTCAAGATAATGACAAATATGAAACTCAGGTCTGCAAATACATCTGGGATATAGGCAGTAGTATGTGAACAGGAAGTGGAAGTGGTAAACAGACCACCAAAGGTGTTTGTAGTGTTATATTTCTTAAATTGAGATGTGAGTAGAGTCGAGATATATATGTATATTCGTTTCAGTATATGAAATACTTCATCAACAGAGAAGAATTTTCAGGAAAATAGAGCAAAATGGAAGTAGATGACAGAATTTTCCCTGTCCTGACTGAATGAATAATAACAAAAATATTAAAGACAGTAAAAATTCATCAAAAGCAGTAAAAGAAGACAAAGATGTAACTTCACTTCATATTTGGTATCCAAAATTAAAAAAAAAGATTTCCGATTTCGGACGTGAGACATAAGTCTGCTCCCTACCCTATCCTGCAACCTTTCTGGGAAGAGAGTCAACAAATTCCAGTATTCCCTATCAATCTTGCCAGAGCAACCAATACCCAGAGCATCAAATATGTAATTGCCCATAGCTGCAGCAGAGTTCTCACCTCTCATCCTTCTTGAACACATAGGCTTCAAGTGATCAGTTAGTAGTTGTATACTTGTACTCCAGAACTCAAATTGTGTCCAGAAAGGGAGGAACACACACACACACACACACTCACAAAGAAGGAACTCAAGGAGAATTCAACACAGTTCAGATCAGAACTAACCCTGATAAATGTGAACAAGATAAAACAAAGCATTGCAATTGTGCAAGCATGCTATTGGAAACAAAACCAGAGTGATACACAGCATGTAAAAGACTGATAAAGAATTCAGTTTCACATTTTAAAAAAAAGTCAAAAAAAAGTGACCATGAGTAATTCATCCTATAATAGAAATTAAATTTAATAAAATTAGAACTCAAAACCAAAATGAAACAATAAAATGATGCAAAAATAATGTGGAGCTAAAGAAACAAATGGAGACCTGAAACAATATATCCCCACAGCTAATAAAATGGAAAACAACAATGAACTGATTGCACATAGTTAAAAGCCAAATTACTTACATGGAATAAAAGCAAGAGATAGTCGTGGTCAAAACAAAGGAAAAGCAGAGATTAAAACGATAATTTGTAAAATAAAGATAATTTAACATATCGGCATTTCTGAAGTAGAGGACCTAAATCATAGGAATTAACCTAAAAGCAGCAAGAAGAAGAAATACTGCTGGGAACAGTGGCTCACACCTGTAATCCCAGCACTTTGGGAGGCCTAGATGAGTGGATCGCTTAAGCTCAGGAGTTCATGGTGAAACCACTTCTCTGTCAAAAAATTAGCCATGTGTGGTCTGGCGCGCCTGTACTCCCCAGGGACTCTGGAGGCCGAGGGGGAAGGATCACTCACACCTGGGAAGTGGAGGTTGCAATGAACTGCAATTGAGCCACTGCACTCCAGTCAGGGGGACAGAGCAAGACTCTTGTCTCAAAAAAAAAAAAAAGAGAAAAGAAAAAGAAGAAACTGTAAATTCCATTTTTAACAAAATTAAGAGACTTCATACTTCATATCACAAAATAGGAAGAAAGGTAGAAATATAAGCAGTAAAGATCAGAGAGAGGTTTGGCATATACTGAAGAGATAATGTTTGAGGCTGCAGATTAAAAAATAGAAAGCCAGCAGAGCACAGTTCTCTAAATTAGGTGGTGTATGTTGACATACAAAACTCAAAATTCGCATGAGCAGCATTGAGAACAGGATCACACGCTGACAGTGAGTAATTACTTGGACCTTACTAGACATTATGTGTTGAGAAGCTGGAAGAACAGAATTGAGTAAGGCTTCTTACAGACAAGCTGTTTGTGCCTGTGGACTTTGGTGAGGGAAGGGAATAAATGACAGATTCACTAGTATAAGCAGTGCTGTATTGCTAATCTCAAGTGGCTGGGGAGAAGCAAAGTCTAAAAAAAAAAATTTATATCTGGACTTTATCTGCTGTTTTATGTCAAAACTTCCAGGAAAACAGTAATGAGTAATTTGTCAAAAAAGAGAAGGCACAGAATTTATACAAAGATATTACCAGAAAAAATGAAAGGAAGGAAAATTGTGGCCACAAAATACATAAAAGAGCAATTGAAAATTCCACCAAATATCACCACGAGAGAAAACATACTAAAGCCCTCATCCCTGTAGAACAAGTATATAAACAGAGACACGTGCTCAGAGACAATAAGATATGATACCAGTAACAAAGTATAAGAAAAAATAGTTATCAACAAAATGAAGGCCAAAATGGAAGCAATACAAAGAAAGTCTTCAAAATATAAGAAGCTTAGAAGACAAAATTGAGAAAAGCTAGTAAATGTGTGGCAATAAAGAGACATTTTTTAGAAAGAAAATGATAGATAAGAAAGACAGAATTGAATAGTATACATTTTTTGGATGACAGAAGAGTTAATTTTCTCACCTTTTATAACATCATTCAGAAATTTCTAAAAAGTAGTTCATGGAATTTTTCAGATTGAGATTCTTATACATACTGTTGGTCTCAAACGTGAAAGAACACTGGGAATATAGACAGCATTCCTGAACCCATTCCTAAAACTACTTAAAGACAAAATCCAGCCAAATGAATGACGATGAGAAACCTTGTGGCATAAGGATTAATATTGTGCTCAAGTCTAGAACAGTGAAGTATATATCAGGTCCTCTGAAGAAGAAAGAGTTTTCCAAAGTCATTTATACCAGCCAGCTTACTCATCAAATGTAATATTCTCAAACAAATAAGAATACAAGGAACATAACACCTGCTCCCACCCCCAGACGCCCGTTTAAAAATTCACCCAGTCTAGAGTTGAATCAAAATAAATCCATAGGAAAGTCTCCAGCCTCTTAATATATTTCATGATTTTTCTTTCCTCCTTAGCCTCAGGGAGATATTTTAAAATTTGGAATTTCAAGAACTTAAAGGTATCAATTGTGGGAACAGTATTTAAAGTTCAGCAGTTTGTTTTACCTCGTTTAATTTTAGATCTGTTGAATTCAAATTAATACTTTTCAAAATACAATGGCATTTTATGATTCAATTCCTGTGAAATTATTTCTGTTCTTATGTTTGAATATATATATATTGACTATGTCTGGAATTATGTTTATAACTGATGTTACAGATGGTATTTCTAGGTAGTAGCATGTTGAGATTTTAAATGATTTCTATTTGTGCTGTTTTCTCTGTATTATTTTTATTATTGCTTGATTTTAAAATAACGAACACATATTGTCTTATAAAAATGAGTCATTTAAGAAATAGAAGGCTTTCCTGACTCCCTACCGCCCCTACAACACACACACAAAGGCAAGGAATAGGTGTATATTCTGAGTAAGGAAAAACACAAAGTGTACATTAATACCAAGCCTTGATGACACTTATTTTTATTAATTGTATTCTTAATTTTATTTTACTTAGGTTATGCACATTCGGAAACTACTTCAGAAAATGGATCGTCCAAATGGTCTTTATCCAAATTATTTGAACCCCAGAACAGGGCGCTGGGGTCAGTGTAAGTATTTCTAGAATACCTGAGGCTTTCTTAAAAAATTATTTGTCTGAAAACTCTTTGCTTGATGTAGTAAAAAGTTCACTACATGGAGTTGGAAACCCTCAGTTAGTGTCTGACCTTGTGATCTACTGGTGCTCTTCTTTGGCATATTTGTGATCTCTCTTAGCTTCAGTTTTCTCATTTATCAAAAGGAAATGTTAATAACATGTCTTCTAAGAGTATGTTATTCCCTGTATTGCTAAAATACAGTGTGGCAGTTTGAAGATTATACTTAAAAGCTCTTGCTAATAAATTATATCTTCATGTAAATAAAAGCACTGCTTAGGAAAGGGAGGTGAAGGAGGAGTGTGAAAAACAAACGAGTATGGTAGATTACTAGAAGGGGGGCAGTTGCTCTGGGATGAGCCACATCTATTCATTCATTTTAGAAGAAGGCATCTTGGCATTCATTATTTACCAGTCTCTGTGCTAAGTTCCTCGAAGAGATTGAGATGGGGAAAGAACATAGGGCTTGGCCTGAATTCACAGACTGGCAGGATAGGCAGACACATAAATGTTATTGTGCAGGAAGGTACCAGTTGTTATATGAAACGGTGGTAGAAGCGATTCCCTCTGCTAGAGGGCAAAGTGTTTTGTTTAGGGAGGGGGTAATTTTTCTTACTAGAGCTCATTTATTTTTGAAGGAATTGATTTTTAAAAGTAACAACTAATAAATACGTGGAAATGTGGAACATAGAGAATTTTAGTAATTGTAGGTTTATCAGTGCTATTATTTTTTTAAAGTTAGGAAAATGAAAACAATAGAAGTTGCAACTTTGTCACTAATAAAACATGATTTAGTTATTTTTGAGACTAATAAAATCATAATGTAATAGTAAATAAGAGACAAAAGTAACAATCATTTAATTTTTGTATTGAAAACACTGCTGATTCTGCCAGTAAGAAAATACGCTGGTGTGAGTACCAAGGATAGGAAAACATTTGCCCTGGAATTATCTTTTTGTTCCTTTCCAGGAAATTGTCTTTTATTTTATGAAAGGAAAGCAGATAGGTCAATATAATTATGTCTTTCATGGATCTGGGAATAGATCTCAATCTTTTTTGACTCTTTTTATATTTCCTTTTCTGTTTCCTGAAATTATTTACATATCACTCATTTCCTCTTTATTTTGACGAAGATGTAAGCGCTAATGCCTAGACTGAGTCGGAATATTTTCCTGAAAAACAAAACCCTGAGAGCTGCATTTCTAATATGTAAAAACGTAGTTTTCTTATTTCAGATAAGAGTGACTGGATTGGATGTCTACTTACTAATTCACATGAGTTATATTATAAATTTTTACCCCTGAGAGTTATATTGAGATTTGAGAATATTATAATATAATGGTATAATAATATATATGAAAAATTATGTTTAGATCCTGTCTCAGACAATATGCCAGTGTATATTCTGTATGGTATTACTATTTAAATGTAAAAGGTGAAATCATAAAAATACTAAAAACCAGGTTGAATCTGTAATCAGGAGAGCTTTTTCTAAGCATGTCACATAAAACAGAAACTACAAAAAAAAAACAGTTTCAGTCTTTATTATATATTACAGTTAACAGTAATTACTGTATATTACTATTAACTGTATTAGCCCATTTTCATGCTTCTATAAAGAACTGCCTAAGACTGAGTAATTTATAAAGGAAAGAGGTTTAATTGACTCACAGTTCCACAGCGCTGGTGAAGCCTCAGGAAACTTACAATCATAGCAGAAGGGGAAGCAAACACATTCTTCTTCACATGGAGGCGGGAAGGAGCGGTGCCGAGCAAAGCTGGTAAAATCCCCTTATAAAACCGTCAGATCTTGTGAGAACTCACTCACTGTGACAAGAACAGCATAGGGGTAACTGCCTCCATGATTCAGTGATCTCCTACTGGGTCCCTCCCACGACACTACAATTCAAGATGAGATTTGAGTGTGGACACAGCCAAACCATATCAACCTCCTACATTTAATAACAATTCAAAAGCAAGTTACAGTCCAACAAAACATATTTGGACATATTTGGAAAACAGAATTTTCATATCCTTTCTGTATCAAAATCTCTCATAAAATCATTAAGAAAAATGACCACCCAATAGAAAAGCGGGCCAAGAAAAGTTAGTTCATGAAAAATCAAAACACAGATGGATAATAAAAACCTTTAGTCCTACAAGTGGTGTTAATGAAGATAACTGCATTATCTTGGAGACAGTATCATGTGACAGCATCTCTTTTTGTACTGATGACTACTACTACTGCCAGGTTAGTAATTACAAAGACAAATACATTTGTGACTTATCCATAGGTGGATCACCAGAGACCTTTGTGTCTCCCTTTCCTATGTCACCACATCCATAATCAAATCAGTGTAGCTTTTAAACAGACACTATTCTTTGACTATTAAATTGACAAAGGAAATTGACATCTCCCTGTACCCAGTCTCCAGAGTGTATCTATTTGTGTGCTTTTTGAACCAGCAACTCATTTCTAGCAATTTATTCCAAAGAAATTTTCAGAGCTACATATTAAAGTTTATTTACAACAATCTTGGCAGTTATTTATAATAGGGATGATTTGGATGCAATCTAAAGCAGTCCTGTCTAACAGAACCTTTTGTAATGAGGGAAAGCTTTTATTATCTGTGTTATTCAATACAGTAGTCCGTAGCCACGTGTGGCTATAGAGCACATGAAACATTGGTAGTATGGTTGTGGAATTACATATTAAATTTTATTTTTAATTAACATATTTAAATAGCTACTTGTAGCTAGTGCTTCTACATTGGACAGTGCAGCTTTTAAACATCTTGTAATAGGGATTTGGCTAAATACATTTTGGCCCATCCATATGTAGTATACTATGCAGCCATTAAAAGTTATGTTTTGGAATACCTTGACATAGATAAATATGACAGATCTAGAAAGATGTTTAGAAAAGGAAACACTGTAAAAATAGAAACCAAAGTGTTATGTTTTTTTCTAAATGATTGTTATTTTCTCCTTTTCATTTACTGTTACTATCCAAAGTTGATTGTGAATATCTATTATTTTTCATGTTAGCTTAAAACATTTTCAAATAAAAAAAGAGAATGCCATTTTCCATACCAGTATAAGGATACTCAAAAAAGTAAATCACAATTTGAGTATTGCCAGCCCTGAAATGATGAGTGCAGCATTGATGACATGGAGGCAGAGAATCACTTGAACTCAGGAGGTGGAGGTTACAGTGAGCCAAGATTGCACTACTGCACTCCAGCCTGGGCGACAGAGCGACACCCTCTCTCCAAAAACAAAACAAAACCAAACAAAACAAAACAAAAAAAGAGCTCTTTCTCTTCAACATTGTGTTGAGAAAACTGGATAGCCATGTGAAAAAGAATGCAGTTGAACCCTCACTCTATATTATCTATAAAAATTAACTCAAAACAGATCAAAGACTCTATTTGAGAACCAAAACTGTAAAACTCTTAGAAGAAACATTGGGACAAATCTTCACGACCTTTGATTTGACATTGGATTCTTTGATATGACACCAAAGTCACAGGTAACAATACAAAAATAAAAGATAAATTGGATTTGATTAAAGTGGAAAATTTTTGTGCATCAAAGGATACTATCCATGAGAATGAAAGACAACCCACAGAATGAGAGAAAATATTTGCAAATCACATATCTGATAAGGTTATATACACGGACTATATAAAGAACTCCTACAACTCCAACAGAAGGCAAACTACCCAATTAAATAACGGGCGAGGACTTGAATAGTCATTTCTTCAAAGAAGATAGGCAAATGGAAGATAAGTACATGAAAAAGATGATTAACATTAAAATGCAAATCAAAACTCAATGAGATACCACTTCAAAACTACTATAATCAAAAGGATGAAAAATAAGCATTGGCAAGGATGTGGAGAAATTGGAACCCTTGTACGTTGCTAGTAGGGATGTAAAATGGCATAGCTGCTGTGAAAAAGTGGCAGTTCCTTAAAAAGTTAAACATAGAATTACGTATGACCCGCACTTTATTTCCTGGGACATATATATACCCAAAAGAATTGAAAACAGAGACTCAGATACTTGTATGCCAGTGTTCGTTACAATATTACTCATGATACCAAAGATGGAAGCAACTCAAGTGTCCAGCAGATGAATGGGTATAAACATACAATGGACTATTAGCTATAACAAGGAATGAATAAAGTACTGATACCTGCTGTAATATAAATGAACCTTGAAAACGTTGTGCTAAGCAGAAAAAGCCCGTCACAAAAGGACAAATATTATATGATTCCACTTAAGTCAAATATCTAGAGTAGTCGAATTCATAGAGACAGAAAGTAAAGTAGAGTTGACCAGAGGCTTTGGATGAGAAGAGAGTGGAGAGGAGAATGGAGAGTTATTGCTAGAGTATCTATTTGAAGTGATGAAAAGTTTTGGAACTAGGTAGTGGTGATGGATTTACAGCACTGCAATGTAATTAATGCTACTGAGTGGTACATTTTGAAAATAGTTAAAATGGCAATTTTTGTGTTACATGCGTTTAGTCACAATAAAATTTGCAGCAGAAAAGATAACTTTTATTTCTCCGCATTTTTCCACACAAAATAAATTCAAATTACTTTATAATATATTCGCTCTCAGCAGTTTTTAATTTTGATGTTATAGAAAGAGCCATTCACTGGTTATTTTGGCAGAAGATCTTTAAAATCCTAGTGAGCTGCCCTGGTATCCTTTTACAAGCTGTAGTCCTTACAAAATTGTCCAATTTGTTCCTTTTAATGTTTTTGTATATTTTACATCAGCCTCTGAAAAGTATATCAAATTTTATTATTATCATTGAGCAGTATACATCTGTCATATTTATAAATAGTCTGCAAAACAAACATTTAATTGAACTGAAATTTAACAATTCAGCTTTGGCTAACTGTATTATAATTAGAGTAATGATAATATCTGTGATATGCACATAGCAATCACAGAAAATAATTACTGGTAATTACCGTCAGGAAAAGTACTTGGCAACAGATATAAAAGAATATAGTAAGGAACCTAGATTTAAAGGCAAATTACTAGTTTTTTTCTTTTTTCCTTTTCTAAAAAAAACTATTTTTTCTACTGGTTTTCTAAGCACAACACTTAACCTATGTAATTTAATGATTAAAGTGAAGAAAATATAGGAAATCAGTCATTACTGATTCATTGTTTTATATTACTAACTTCATAATCGTGGAAGAACAAAAATGGACATGTTATTTTGAGTTAGAAAATGAATTCTGATTTTCTTGCTTAATAATTTAGATAATTTATTTAACTTCTCTATGCATCTATCTTCATCTGTTCTAATTGTACTTATTTAATAGAAATTTCATGTGGGTCATCTTTATGACATAATACATTTGAAAATGCTTCAAATTAGTTTTTATTCTAGAATTTCCTGTAAGAACACAATAGCTTCTGTTAGAAACCTGCCGTTAGCTATATAACATATTGAAATAAATCATATGAAATATTGTTATTTAGGAGTATTTTATAATTATTATCAATTTCTGAATATCAAATGGGCCTTAGAGGAACATGATTTATCAAATTTGATGTTCAGGCATATACTCTACAGGAAAGAGAAGTGGCTTCAAGTTCTTTAGTGTTATCCCTTTGCTTTAATGTAATGTCAGGTGGTCTAAAGCAAGATGGACAGAATTCTCACTTGAGAAGTTTGGTTTTTTTGTTTGTATATTTTGCTTTCAATGAAAATAATTGACAAGAAAATGTAATATTCTCTGTACTATTCAATAATAAGGTTAATTTTGTTTTGTTGTGATTTGTTATTGTAACATTTTCAATTCACAATCTTCCTTTTGCACTCAGTGAATATATAGTCTGTTTAAAGTTAAACAAGTCATATACCATCAGGTGTCATATTCAGAGACTGACGAGAAACCAGACGAGGTTTTGAGAAAATTAATGAGGGAAAAAGATTACGTTTGTTTGATTAAAACTGTCTATAAAACGCATTGTAATAAATAGGCTAAATTAGGAAAAGGAAAAGCTTAAAGCCGAAGGACATACTAGAAAGCTAATATAATATGGATCTGGATCTAGGATAGCTATCTGTGGGAATGGTAATCATCCTAGATTTTATCTTTTCCTTTGTATCCTACATTCATTCTTCACTACGTCTTCTCAGTTCTATTTCTAAAATATTCTTTTCCCCATTTTAACTGTACCTTTTTCCATTTGGAATACCTACCACCTTCTCTATGTCCTCTTACCAATAAATTATTACCTGTTCTATTAAAACATAAGAGGAAAACTCTAAATTAAGTAAACTTTTTAGATATAGTAGTCTCTCTTGCAACCACCTGTTAGGGAAAAGGAAAGTTATTGGAATATATATATAAATACCTATCAAAAGATTAATAGCAATTTTATACGGGTGATAGCATTACAGGATGTTTGCATTCATTAATTTCATTGATACTAAATAACAACTACTGTTCTAGATGCTGGGTATATAGATGTGAAAAAGTAGACAGTGTCCTAATACCCTGGAGAACTTACATACTACTGAAGAGATAAATATATGATGTGATGTAATATAATAATAAGAATTCTACCAGAACTCTGGGCACTAGGGATAGGCACTAGGCACTAGGGATCCCCAAGTGCTAAACACAACTATCAGTTAACAGGCCTCATCTTTCAGAGTCCATCAGCATCTTGATTTTTTTTCCTTTCCTTTTTTTAAAAGTGTACTCTTAAGTTCTGGGATGCATGTGCAGAACATGTAAGTTTGTTACATGGGTATACATGTGCCATGGTGATTTGCTGTACTCATCAACCCGTCAACTCCCTAGCCCCAACCCACCGACAGGCCCACTGTGTGATATTCCCCTCCCTGTGTCTGTGTGTTCTCATTGTTCAACTCCCACTTAGGAGTGAGAACACGCAGTGTTTGGTTTTCTGTTCCTATGTCAGTTTACTGAGAACGATGGTTTCTAGCTTCATCCACGTCCCTGCAAAGGACATGAACTCATCCATTTTTATGGTCACATGGTATTCCATAGTGTGTATGTGCCATATTTTCTTTATCCAGTCTATAATTGTTGGGCATTTAGGTTGGTTCCAAGTCTTTGCTATTGTGAATAGTGCTGCAATAAACATAGGTGTGCATGTGTCTTTATAGAATGATTTATAATCCTTTGGGTGTATACCCAGTAATGGGATTGCTGGATCAAAGGATACTTCTGGTTCTAGATCATTGAGGAATCACCACATTGTCTTCCACAATGGTTGAACTAACTTACACTTCCACGAACAGTGTAAAAGCTTTCCCATTTCTCTACATCCTCTGCAGCATCTGTTGTTTTCTGACTTTTTCATGATCACCATTCCAACTGGCGTGCGATGGTATCTCATTGTGGTTTTGATTTGCATTTCTCTAATAACCAGTGATGATGAGCTTTTTTTCGTATGTTTGTTGGCCACATAAATGTTTTCTTTTGGGAAGTGTCTATTCATATCCCTTGCCCACTTTTTTATAGGGTTGTTTTTTCTTATAAATTATTTGTAGATTGTGGATATTAGCCCTTTTTCAGATGGATAGATTGCAAAAGTTTTCTCCCATTCTGTAGGTTGCTTGTTCACTCTGATGATAGTTTCTTTTTCTGTGCAGAAGCTCTTTAATTTAATTAGATCCCATTTATCAATTTTGGCTTTTGTTGCCATTACTTTTGGTGTTTTAGTCATTAAATCTTTGCTCATGCTTATGTCCTGAATGGTATTGCCTACGTTTTCTTCTAGGGTTTTTATGGCTTTGGGTCTTACATTTAAGTTTTTAATCCATCTTGAGTTAATTTTTGTATAAGGTGTAAGGAAGAGGTCCAGTTTAAGTTTTCTGCATATGGCTAGCCAGTTTTCCCAATACCATTTATTAAATAAGGAATCCTTTCTCCATCACCCTAAACATGGAAAGGAAAAACCAGTGCCAGCCACTGCAAAAACTTAGCAAATTGTAAAGACCATCAACACTCTGAAGAAACAACATCAGCCAATGGGCAAAATAACCAGCTAGCATCATAATGACAGGATCAAATTCACACATAACAATATTAACCTTAAATGAAAATGGGCTAAATGCCCCAATTCAAAGACACAGACTAGCAAATTGGATAAAGAGTCAGGACTCATCGGTGTGCTGTATTCAGGGGACCTGTGTCACATGCAAAGAAACACGTAGGCTCAAAATAAAGGGATGGAGGAATATTTACCAAGTAAATTGAAAGCAAAAAAGATCAGGAGTTGCAATCCTAGTCTCTGATAAAACAGACTTTAAAGCAATAAAGATCAAAAAAGACAGAAAAGGGCATTACATAATGGTAAAGGGATCAATGCAACAAGAAGAGCTAACTGTCCTAAATATATATGCACCCAATACAGGAGCACCCACATTCATAAAGCAAGTTCTTAGTGACCTACAAAGACACATAGATTCCCACACAATAATAGTGGGAGACTTTAACACCCCACTGTCAATATTTGGCAGATCAACAAGACAGAAAACTAACAGGGATATTCAGGACTTGAACTCAGCTCTAGACCAAGCGGACCTAATAGACATCTACAGAACTCTCCACTCCAAATCAACAGAATATACATTCTTGTCAGCACCATATCACACTTATTCTAAAATTGACCAAATAATTGGAAGTAAAACACTCCTCAGCAAATGCAAAAGAATGGAAATTATAACATTTTCTCAGACCACACTACAATCAAATTAGAACTCAGGATTAAGAAACTCACTCAAAACCACACAACTACATGGAAATTGAACAACCTGCTCCTGAATGACTACTGGGTAAATAATGAAATTAAGGCAGAAATAAATAAATTTTTGAAACTAATGAGAACAGAGATACAATGCACCAGAATCTCTGGCACATAGCTGAAGCATTGTTTAGAGGGAAATTTATAGCAGTAAACGCCCACAGGAGAAAGCAGGAAAGATCTAAAATTGACACCCTAACATCACAATTGAAAGAACTAGAGAAGCAAGAGCAAACAAATTCAAAAGCTACCAGAAGACAGGAAATAACTAAGATTAGAGCAGAACTGAAGGAGATAGAGGCACAAAATATCCTTCAAAAAAATCAGTGAATCCAGGAGCTGATTTTTTGAAAAGATCAACAAAATAGACCACTAGCCAGACTTAATAAACAAGAAAAGAGAGAAGAATCAAATAGACACAATAAAAAATGATAAAGGGGATATCAACATTGATCACATAGAAATGCAGATTACCATCAGAGAATACCATAAACACCTCTACACAAATAAACTAAAAAATCTAGAAGAAATGGATGAATTCCTGGACAAACACATCCTCCCAAGACTAAACCAGGAAGACGTTGAATACCTGAATTGACCAATAACAAATTCTGAAATTGAGGCAGTAATTAATAGCCTAACAACCAAAAAAAGCCCAGAACCAGATGGATTCACAGCTGAATTCTACCAGAAGTACAAAGAGGAGCTGGTACCATTCCTTCTGAAACTATTCCAAAGAATAGAAAAAGAGAGACTCCTCCCTAACTCATTTTATGAAGCCAGCATCATCCTGATACCAAAACCTGGCAGAGACACAACAAAAAAAATTTCTGGTCAGTATCCCTGATGAACATCGATGCAAAAATCCTCAGTGAAATACTGGCAAACTAAATCCAGCAGCACATCAGAAAGATTTCTTTTTTCTTAAAGCACTTTTAGTTTCTAGGACAATACATTATTTTGCTTTTCTCATAGCCTTACTTAGCTTCACGCTTCATAATTCACTCAGCCTCCTCCTTATTATTATTATTATTGTTAGTTTTCTTTTTAACTCCTAGCCTCTCCTAGTGTTGGAATGCCCTGAAGCAAGCTTGTCCAACCCAGGACCTAGGATGGCTTTGAATGCAGCCCAACACAAATTCATAAACTTTCTTAAAACATTTTGAGATTTTTTTTTTTTTTTTTTTTTTTTTTTTTTTGCAATTTTAAGAAAGCTCGTTAGCTATCATTAGTGTTAGGGTATTTTATATGTGGCCCAAGACAATGCTTTCAGTGTCGCCAAGGGAAGCCAAAAGTTTGGTGGACAACCCTGCTGTAGAAGTCAGTCTTCCACTTTCTTCTCTCTAGTGTCATAGTTTTAAATACCATTTACATGCTGACATCTCTCAAATCTAGAACTCCAGTCCCCACCTTGTCCTTGGCCTCTGTATTCACATATCCAATTATCTACTTGACATCTTTACTTAAATATCTTATAAATACTTGAAACTTATTATGTCTGTAAATGAGCTCTTCATAATAATTCTGTCCACCTCAAAACCTGTTATTCCTCCAGTCTTTCTCATTTCAGTTAATGGCAGCTCTGTTCTTGCTCATGCCATAAATCTTGTTGGCATCCTTTCTTTCTTTCTTTTATCTCACACCCCATTCCAGTTTCTCAGCAAATTGTGTTCTGTCTGCCTTTGAAATATGACTAGAATTCAACTGCCACTACCCTGAGTCATGTCACAATCCCTTGTCTGGATTGTTATAATAGTATCCTAATTGGCCTTGCTGTTTCTGCCTCTGCCTTGTTCAATCTATTCTTAATACAGGAGCCAGTAATTTTTTACAGAGCAAGTCACATTATGCCATTTTGTGCAACTCTCCGATTTTCATGTCAGAGTAAAAGCCAAAGTCCTTTTGGGTCCCTGTGATCTGGCTCTTATTATCTTTTCCTTCATTATTCTTCTCCAGCTACACTGGCCTTCTGTCAGGTGTTGAATTCATTAGGGACTTCACCACCACAGAGTTATTGCAGCCACTACTTCCTTTGCTTGGATTGATTTTCCCAGAGATATTCACGTAGCTCACTCACTCAGTTTCTTCACCTTTTCAATGAAGCCTTCCCTGGTCACCTTACCTGATAAGTGGAAGTACAGAAAATTGAAAGATAACGTTTTTTAGAGTCCTTCCTCCTTGTGGTCCATATTTTCTCTGTGAATTAGAAGGCAGTTAACTGCTGATAGCAGGGAAGAAGGTAGAGCAGTAGGGGACTTATGACAAAGAACAAATATGTCCTTCAGGAAATAGGAAAGAACACTAATGAAGGAGTTATAGAAAAGTTGACAGGCAGTGTTGAGGCTCGTGTTGATGGTGAAAATGGTGTATTTGGAGATAATAGTAAAACATACTGATAGCTGGGCTGATTCAAAGCTGTTGTTTAGCTGGTTGGGTATAACAGAAGAACAGCAGAGTAAGGGTCCTGAATGGTTAGACAAGAGGGATTACCTGTGGCTGCCTTTCCTATTCAACCTGGACTGCATAGGATCCAAACTCTTATGGGAATACATGTGTGTATACCTTTCCCTTTCTCTTTTTATCTAAAAAATCCCAAAACTCGTATCAACCCAGCCACCTACTTTTCCCTTTTATATACAGAGTCAACTAAGCATTGCTCGTGAAAATAATGGTACAGGTTAAAGTTACTATAAATTTATAATTTCCAGTTTCATGTGGATCACCAGTATTCCATGACAGTTTTTTTTGTTTTTTGTTTTACTTTGGTCAGTTTACTTTCCTATTCTTTACTCTTCGTAAGTCTTCTATGGAACCCTTCTGTCCATCCCCAAGCCTTTTTGTTTTGACCAAAAAAAGAAAAAACCTTTTTTCTTTTGACCATTTCTTTATTCTCTATTTCCTAGGCAATTTTAGTTTAGATCTATCTTTAGGAAAAATAGTATTTATATAGTTTTTAAAAACATTTCAGTTTGAGAGTCTCAGTGTTTTAAAAACTGGGTCGAAACAACTAAATTTGTGGAGATTACTGATACATTTAGACTAGTTCCAAATATCCTTTTGGTTTTGTTTGTTTAGTTTTGAAAAACTGCTTAAGGTATAATTTACATATAATAAACTGTACCTATTTAAAATGTACAATTTGATGTTTTAAAATATGTGTACACCTCTGGAAACCATGATCACAATCAAAATAGCAAGCATATCTATCACCGCTTTCCTCGTATCCTTTTGTGTTCCTTCTCTCACTCTCTTCCCTTCCCCTTCCCCAGAACAACCACTGATCTGCTTTCTGTCATTAAAGATTAGGTTGCCTTTTCTAGAATTTTATATACATGGCATCTTTTATATGTACTCTTTATTTGGTTTCTTTCAGCATAATTATGTTCAGATTTATCCATGTTGGGTATAACACTAGTTCTGAGTGGAAGTCTGCTCTGTGGAATACCACAATTTGTTTATCCATTCGCTTGTTGATGGACATTTAGGTTGTTTCCAGTTTGGGGCTATTACAAATAAAGCTGCTGTGAACATTGACTTACACACCTTCATATATTCTCATTTCTCTCGGGTGAATACTTAGGAACAGGCTGCTTTTATCAAATAGTAGGTTTGTATGTTCAACATTTTAAGAAACTGCCAAATCGTTTTCCAGAGTACGTATACATTTAACATTCCCTTCAGTAGTGTTTCTCCATATACCTGTCAGCACTTGATATGGTCAGTCTTTTAATTTTAGCCATTTAATTTTTTCTTCTTCTTTTTTTATTATACTTTAACTTCTGGGATACATGTGCAGAATATGCAGGTTTGTTACGTAGGTAGGTATACATTATGCCATGATGGTTTGTTGCACCTATCAACCTGTCATCTACATTAGGTATTTCTTCTAATGCTATCCCTCCCCCAGCCCCCTCAACCTCCTAACAGGCCCTGGTGTATGATGTTCCCCTCCCTGTGTCCATGTGTTCTCATTGTTCAGCTCCCACTTATGAGTGAGAACATGCGGTGTTTGGTTTTCTGTTCCTGTGTTAGTTTGCTGAGAATGATGGTTTCTAGTTTCATCCATGTCCCTGCAAAGGACATGAACTCATCCTTTTCTATGGCTGCATGGTATTCCATTGTGTATATGTGCCACCTTTTCTTTATCCAGTCTATCATTGATGGGCATTTGGGTTGGTTCCAAGTCTTTGCTATTGTGAATAGTGCTGTAATAAACATATGTGTGCGTGTGTCTTTATAGTACAACGATTTATAATCCTTTGGGTATATACCCAGTGATGGGATTGCTGGGTCAAATGATGTTTCTAGTTTTAGATCATTGAGGAATCGCCACACTGTCTTCCACAATGGTTGAACTAATTTGCACTCTCACCAACAGTGTAAAAGCATTCCTATTTCTCCACATCCTCTCCAGCACCTGTTGTTTTCTGACTCTTTAATGATTGCCATTCTAACTGGTATGAGACAGTATCTCATTGTGGTTTTGATTTGTATTTTCTAAAAACCAATGATGATGAACTTTTTTTCATATGTCTGTTGGCCGCAAAAATGTCTTATTTTGAGAAGTGTCTGTTAATCTCCGTTGCCTACTTTTTGATGGCATTGTGTTTTTCTTGTAAATTTGTTTAAATTCCTTTTAGATTCTGGATATTAGTCCTTTGTCAGATGGATAGATTGCAAAAAATGTTCTCCCATTCTGTAGGTTGCCTGTTCACTCTAATGATAGTTTCTTTTGCTGTGCAGAGATCCCATTTGTCAATTTTGGCTTTTGTTGTCATTGCTTTTGATGTTTTAGTCATGAAGTCTTCACCCATGCCTATGTCATGATTGGTATTGCCTACGCTTTCTAGGGTTTTTATGGTTTTAGATCTTATGTTTACTTCTTTAATCCATCTTGAGTTAATTTTTGAATACGGTATAAGGATGGGTCCAGTTGTAGCTTTCTGCATATGCTAGCCAGTTTTCCCAACACCATGTATTAAATAGGGAATCCTTTCCCTATTGCCTGTTTTTGTCAAGTTTGTCAGAGATTGGATGGTTGTAGATGTGTGGCGTTATATTTGAGGCGTTTGTTCTGCTCCATTGGTCTGTATATCTGTTTTGGTAACAGACGAGGCTATTTTGGTTACTGTAGCCTTGTAGAATAGTTTGAAGTCAGGTAGTGTGATGCGTTTAGCTTTGTTCTTTTTACTTAGGATTGTCTTGGCTATACAGGCTCTTTTTTGGTTCTGTATGAAATTTAAAGTAGTTTTTTCTAATTCTGTGAAGAAAGTCAATGGTAGCTTGATGGGGATAGCATTGAATCTATTAATTACTTTGGGCAGTATGGCCATTTTCATGATATTGAATCTTCCTATTCATGAGCATGGAATGTTTTTCCATTTGTTTGTGTCCTCTCTTATTTCCTTGAGCAGTGGTTTGAATTCCTGTACATATATACCTTCCCAAGACTAAACCAGGAAGAAGTCGAATTCCTGAATAGGCCAATAACAAGTTCCGAAATTGAGGCAGTAATTAATAGCCCACCAACCAAACAAAGTCCAGGACCAGATGAATTCACAGCTGAATTCTACCAGAGGTACAAAGAGGAGCTGGTACCATTCCTTCTGAAACTATTCCAAACAATAGAAAAAGAGAGAATTCTCCCTAACCCATTTTATGAGGCCAGCATCGTCCTGATACCAAAACCAGGCAGAGACACAACAAAAAAAGAAAATTTTAGGCCAGTATCACTGATGAACATTGATGCCAAAACCCTCAATAAAATACTGCCAAACTGAATCCAGCAGCACATCAAAAAGCTTATCCACCATGATCAAGTCGGCTTCATCCCTGGGTTGCAAGACTGGTTCAACATATACAAATCAATAAATGTAATCCATCACATTAACAGAACCAATGACAAAAAGCACATGATCATCTCAATAGATGCAGAAAAGGCCTTCGATAAAAATTCAACACTCCTTCCTGCTAAAAACTCTCAATAAACTGGGTATTGATGGAACATATCTCAAAATAATAAGAGCTATTTATGACAAACCCATAGCCAATATCATACTGACTGGGCAAAAGCTGGAAGCATTCCCTTTGAAAACCAGTCCAAGACAAGGATGCCCTCTCTCACCACTCCTATTCAACATAGTATTGGAAGTTCTGGCCAGGGCAGTCAGTCAAGAGAAAGTAATAAAGAGTCTTCAAATAGAAAGTGAGAAAGTAAAATTGTCTGTTTGCAGATGACATGACTGTATATTAAGGAAACCCCATCGTCTCAGCCTAAAATCTTCTTAAGCTGATAAGCGATTTCAGCACTGTCTCAGCATACAAAATCGACGTGCAAAAATCACAGGCATTCCTGTACACTAATAATAGACAAACAGCCAAATCATGAGTGAACTCCCATTCACAACTGCTACAAAGAGAATAAAGTACCTAGAACTACAACTTACAAGGGATGTGAAGGACCTCTTTGAGGAGAATTACAATTTTAGCCATTTTAATAGATGTGTAATGGTAACTTATTTTGGTTTTAATTAGTTCCCAAATGACTAATTTTGTTAAACATCTTTTTATATACTATTTCCTATCCATTTATCTTCTTTGATGAATTATCCGATCAAACTTCTTGTCTACCGCCTATTAAAAAACAGACTATTTTCTTAATTGTTGAGTTTTGAGATTTCAGTATATATTCTGGATACAATTCCTATATCAGATATATTCTTGGACGGTATTGTCTCCCAATCCATGGCTTGTCTTTTAATTATCTTAATAGTGTTGAAAAGCAGAAGATTCTAATTAAAAAGTCCATTTTACCAATTTGCTCTTTGTGAATTATTCTTTTATGTCATATCTAAGAAATTTTTGCCTAACCCAAGCACACAAAGATTTCTTCCTATGTTTTCTTCTAAAAGTTTATAGATTCAGGGCTAAGCATGGATGGAGGCTCACGCCTATAATCCCAGCACTCTGAGAAGCCGAAGTGGGCAGATCACCTCCTTGACCAACATGGAGAAACCCAGTGTCTACTAAAAATACAAAATTAGCCTGGCATGCCTGTAATCCCAGCTACTCTGGGGTCCGAGGCAGGAGAATTGCTTGAACCTAGCAGGCAGAGGTTGCAGTGAGTCGAGATCGTGCTGTTGCACTCCAGCCTGGGCAACAACAGCGAAATTCCATCTCAAAAAAAAAAAGTCTATAGATTCAGGTGGCGTATTTACATCTGTGAGACATTTTGAGTTGTTTTTGCTATAGAGCTCAAAGTTGTTTTTTTTTTTAACATACCAATATTCTGTTATTTTAGCATCATTTGTTGAAAAGGCTATCCTTTTCCCACTGCATTGCCTTTGCACGTTTGTTAAAAATCAGTATACATTTAAGTATACATTTATTTTTAGACTCTATCCTGTTTATCGTTAAATCTACACAATCAAAGCAGTGTATACCATCCTGTTTTGATTAATGTAGATTTGTTATAAGGGAGGTCAAATGGTGTTAGCCTTCCTACTTTGTTGTTTCTCAATAGTTGTTTTTGCTCTCTTTCTTTTCTTTTTTTTTTCTTCTTCAACTTTTATTTTAAATTCTGGGCTACACGTGCTGGATTTCCAGGTTTGTTACTAAGGTAAACGTGTGCCATGGTAGGTTGCTGCACAGATCAACCCATCACCTAGGTATTAAGCCTGGCATCCATTAGCTATTCTTCCTGATGCTCTCCCTCCCCCTATACCTCCCAATGGGCCTCAGTGCATGTTGTTCCCCCATATGTCCATGTGTTCTCATCATTCAGTTTCCACTTATAAGTGAGAACATGTGGTGTTTGGTGTTCTGTTCCTGCATTCGTTTGCTGAGGATAATGGCTTCCACCTCCATCCATGTCCCTGCAAAGGACATGATCTCATTCCTTTTTATGGCTGCATAGTATTCCAGGGTGTGTATGTACCAGATTTTTTTTATGCAATCTATCATTAATGGGCATTTAGGTTCATTCTATGTCTTTGCTGTTGTGAAAAGTGCTATAGTGAACATAAGCATGCATATATCTTCTTAGCAGAATGATTTATATTCTTTTGGGTATATACCCAGGAATGGGATTACTGGGTCAGATGATATTTCTGCCTCTAGATTTTAGTGGAATCACCGTACTGTCTTTCACAATGGTTAAAATAATTTATACTCCCACCACCAGTGTAAAAGCATTCCTTTTTCTCTGCAACCTCGCCAGCATTTGTTGTTCTTTGACTTTTTAATAATCACCATTCTGACTGGTATGAGATGGTATTTCATTGTGGTTTTGGTTTGCATTTCTTTAATGATTAGTGATGTTGAACTTTGGATCAATTTGATCAATCGATCAGTTCTGGATCAATTTTTATTAAATCCTTATTCTTACTGTGCATTATTTTTTCTGTGTCTGTGTGCCTGGTAATTTTTGACTAGAATCTAGGTGCTGGATATTTTTCATTCCCTAGAAATCTTCTTGAGCTTTGTTTAGGGATACAGTGTTATTTGGAAATAATTTGACCTGTTTCCTGTTTTGCATTTTGGATTTTTTAGGTGAATCTGGAGCGTTGCTCAGTGAGGCAAGATCTTCCTGAGTACTCTACTGAATGCCCTGTGAATTATGAATTTTTCTTATCTGGCTGGTGTGAACATGCCCTGTTACCAGCAGGCTCTTTGTAAGCACCAGGCAGTGTTCCCTCCAGTCGTTTCATGTGGTTCTTTCCATAGTCTTAGGTAGTTTCTTCACATGCATATACTGCTCAGTACTCTGCTGAATACTAAAGGAAGATCCTTTGCAGAACTCGAGTTTTCTTTCTGTGTACATCTGTTCTCTCTGGTATACTGTCCTATAAACTGTAGCTCCCCGAGTCTTTCCAGATTCTCAGCCTTATTTCTTCAACTTAGGGAGTTCATAGGCATATGTCTTAATTTTTTCTCTCTGTACCTTTACCTGAAAATTTTCTTGATGCAGTAATCTAGGGGCAATCATGGACTCATCTTGTTTGTTTTCCTTCATTTAGCAATTACTATCATCTGTTGCCTGATGTTCATTGTCTTGAAAACTGGTGTTCATGTATTTTGTCCAAAGTTTTTGGTGGTTTTAGGTTTCAGGGTAAGCTTAGTACCTATTATTCTATTTTGGCCAGAAGCACTTTTTTTAAAAGTCAATTTCTATTATGTTATTTTTTCTCCTATTTATTGGACATTCTTAAATTATCCTACCCCATCCTCATTTTTTTACTCATTTGAATATTTGTGTATATGTATATTTCCATCTTTTTCTAACAGTTGCCCTTGAATTTTAACTTACATCTTGTTTATATTTCTTCTAACAACATCTAGAATTAATCATTACTGTACCTTCCCTCTGAACAACGTGAAAACTTGTGTACCTTCACCACCCCATTGCTCAGCCTTATTTTGAACTTGAGGTTCAAAGAGTTAATCTCTGTTCATTATTGCTTCTTGCATGCTCCATTCTGTTCTCCTAGATTTTTTGCTTTAATTCCTAGAACACCTCCTCTAGGAGTTTCTAATGGTTTGTCACCATACACCTTTCCCTCAATGGCATCCAAATGACCTTGCTTCCTAAGTCAAGGTGAAAGAAAAGATCCTTATGCAAGAAATCTCTTTACCTATAAACTCATTTATTTACTCACTTGATCTTCTGTTTCTCCAGTCTCAGAGAATGCAGCATCCATTGTTCTGTCCAGTGTATTAAAAAGGTGCACTTTGAATGAAGAGACCCCTCCCCGCGCCCCCCAAACAGGCTTTGTGTGAGCAACATGGCTGTTTATTCACCTGGGTGCAGGTGGGCTAAGATGGAAAAGGGCGTTAGCAAAGGGCGGTGGGATAGGAGTTGGTTTTATAGGTTTGGGGTGGGCAATGGAAAGTTACAGAGTAAGATCAGTTACAGTGGTGGGGGTAGTGGCAAGGAGTATACATTACCTTAAGTTAGTTACAATGGTGGCTGGGATAAGAGTATTATCATAAGAACAGTTAAGATGTCAGGGTGGGGTGAGGGGTTTGTCCGGGAAACTCCACTGGGCGATTGGGGGGACAATGGCTAACCAATGGTGAACGCAGGCAGAGGGTGGGAGACAATCAGCCTAGGCAAGCAGGACTTCAGACTTTCAGGCTTCAGGCTTGCATGTGGAGACCTAACACAGTGTTTATCCATTTTCCTGTGCTCTGGATCCTATCTTCTCTGGACTCTTGAACTTTTTCTTTTTTGGTGTTTGCATTTACTTATACTGTAATAAACTTCCTGCTTCCTTTCTTATAGCCAGCAGGTCCCTCTCTGTACTTCCTTTAACTCTTTTTCAATGCCATAGATTCCTTCTGGCAAATACTCTGTATCTCTTCTTCTTGTCTTGGTAAAGTCTATTTAGAAAAAGGAATAATCTGTTTTTCTTGTTTGCTTTCTGTTTACTTCTCAGTGCATTGCATTCTGGGCTCTGCTCCCCATCACGTCACTTGAAGTAATTTCTTATGTGGCCCTCTTACTGTCCTATAGACTAGTCCAAAAATAAGACAGGTATTGCTGTGTAACAAACCCCTCTAAACTTTAGTAGCTTAAAACAATTTTTTATTTCTCTGGAATCAACAGGTTGTCTGCGTGATTGTGCTGATCTGGCTTGGGGTTTGCTTATCTTATCTAGATTTGTTCATGTGTCTGCAGGTAGCTGACAGGTTGGCTGGAGTCTAGGTTGGCCCCACTGGGGAGGACTCAGCTCTGCTTCATGTGGTCTCATCATCTGTCAGGAGATACCATGCCTTTTACACGGTAGAAACGGTTCCACAGAAAGAAGTGGAGCCTGCAAGGCCTCTTGAGGCTTAGGCTTGAAACTGGCACACTGTTACTGTTTACCAGATTCAGTTAAACAAAGCAAAATGCAAGTCCAGTCCACTTTCAAGGGATGGAAATTTGTTTCGTATTCTTTACGCACCCTCTGAAATGTTGATTGGAAATTTGTTTTACGTTCTTTACACAGCTTCTTAAATGTTGATACTCCTAGGAATTTTTTCTTCTGACCCTTTCCATTTTGCCTCACCAACCTCATCTCTTTTTACAGCATGACAAACTGCGCCCTATATATTGGTGACATCCAAATCAGCAATTAGCAAACTATGGAGACCAGCCTGTGGCCTGTTTTTATATGGCCCTCTAACTTAGAATGGTTTTTACATTTTTAAAGGGTTGTTTAAACAAACAATATAGTCATCAACAAGTCTAACAGCAAAGCAGAGGGATATGCAGCAGAGACTCTGCTATAGTCATCAACAACTCTAACAGCAAAGCAGAGGGATATGCAGCAGAGACTCTGTGCTATTTGGCCTTTTAAAAAAAATTCTCCCTCATGTTAATCAGTATTTCATAAGTGATCTTTCTTGGGTTATAAACTTCTGTCTGTAAATGTATAGGATATTTGTGTGAGAGTATTTTGTGGTACTTTAAACTCCATATATACAAAATTGAACTCAGTATCTTTATTTTAAAATTTTATCCTCCCAATTTCTGATTTTACCCACATTCCATATTGCCTTCTTGTATAATCTAATAATTTTCTTCCTATGCTTAAAATTTATTTGATATATTAGAACTAGGGTGTAGGCTGAAGCCAGAGTGTAGGGGATTAAGGAGCAAATAGGTTATGAAAAAGAAGTAACAGTTATGTTCAGACACTTGAGAGAGGAGCAGAATGGAATTGTGCATTTGAGTATTTCTGTAAGATACATTCTTATTACAGTCAACCGAGTGGTTTGCAATACTTTATGTGGACATAGGGCTATAAGAAAATGTAAAAGCTCCAGGCACAAAGATAATGTTTACAGAAGATAAAAAAGCTCTGAGAGGGAATCTTTAATACCAAGATTTTAATGCATTTTCTGATAATCTACATTAATGAGATATTGTAAGTTTTTTAAAAATTATCTTCATAATGGATATTTAATGCAAGTAATTGAATGTAGTAGAATTTTAGTATTGGGGAATTAGGAAAGTGTTTAAAAATGCATACATGGAAATTTTATTAAAACTTGAGCCAGGCGCAGTGGCTCACATCTGTAATCCAAATCCTTTGGGAGGCCAAGGCAGGTGGATCATGAGGTGAGGAGTTCAAGACCAGCCTGGCCAAGATGGTGAAACCTCGTCTTTACTAAAAATAGAAAAATTAGCCAGGGGTGGTGGCGGGCACCTGTAATGTGTTTCAGGTATGGGGTGGGATTTTTGCATGAACTTTTAAGAACATCTTGACAAAGAATTATTATATAACTACAGTTGACCTTTGAACAACACAGAGTAGGGGTTACATTCACCAGCCCTTTGCATAGTCAAAAATTCACACACAACTTTTGACTCCCCCAAAAGTTAACTACTAATAGTCTACCGTTGACCCAGAGGTCTTACCAATAACATAGTCAACTAGTACATATTTTGTATATGTGTTATATACTGTATTCTTATAGTAAGCCAGAGAAAATAAAATGTTATGAGGAAAATCATAAGGAAGAGAAAATACCTACACAGTACTGTATTTATTGATACTGTAAATTTATGTTGTTTGTTTACAAGATGAATAGTCTGTCTGAAATGGTGGCAACCACAGTGGTAAACCTCAATCTATGGTACATATCAAACAGTTCACCTTTTTCTGGTAATATCATGACTTTTCTTTGCTTCTTGGGAGCAATTTCAGATTGCTAGTGGCACTTCATATGAGTCCCATGGGTTATTCAAGGTTTACACTACTCCACCAAACATGATAAAAAACACACAAGAACTATGAAAGTTCAGTTTTTACTGTAATATGTAATTTACTGAAGACACAGAGATGATTAGTGTCACAGGATGTTTTAAGTGGATACTTATAACACTTGAGCTCACTGCATGGCAACAAGAGATGACTGTGAAATTGTTACTGTAGTAAAGTATGTGCTACCATTAATCTTACACATTTATGATTTAATACTGCATCTTTACATTTATTTACATTTCTCTTGGCTATCAATGGCACCATGTATATCTGTGTATATGTAAGTTTTGGTACATTTTAACTTTTTCTAACAGATTTGTAAATATTTCTTGATACTAAAGGATAAAATAGACTAGTATCTACACACATGTTATTCGTTCATGACACACCCAACTCTTTCTCAGTATTCTCTGTATTTCTAGGCCATGTGGCTTGTCTATGAGTTTTTCCACATTATTGCAAATATTAAAAGTCATTTCAATATATTTATTTTTTAAAATTCACATGAGTGGACCCATGCAGTTCAAATCTGTGTTGTTCAAGGGTTAAATGTTTTATGATTTTAAAAAGGTTTTTCTGTGTACCACATTTTCAAAAGGTGTTCTGTATAAAATCATCTTGAATAACAAAGTAGTTATAAACTTACAAGTTCCACACCATAAAGAAATACAGGATTTAAATGAAGATTTGTTTAGCTTCCATGTGGTTTGGTTTTTATTCATGGTAAGGACAAACAGTGGGAGCAGATTATGAGACAGAGGAATAGGAAGTTAAACATGTTAACTAACTGCAGTGATGGAAGAAGCAGTGAACTTGAGAAAGTTACGGTAGTACTTCTGCTTCAGGGAAGAAGGTTCAGCTATAACTGCGCCACTGTGGCCAGTCATCTTTCTTCAGACCACAATGAAATGAACGAAGAGAAATATTTATAAACAGGAATGGCTTATAATAATAGAAAGATTTGGAGGCAAGCAGGGTATAATAATGAACAAGAGATTACAACAAATTTGCAGAACACAGAGTGTCTGGGAATGGCTGCCGAGGGATTACAGAAAAGGTAACTGACGGAATTCCTGAGAGATTTTGGGTTTATAAACAATAGATACAAGTAAACAAATATATGAAAAGTAGAATGAAAAACAGCTACTTATTGAGGGTCATTATATGAACGTGAGCTCTACCTGAAATCCTTATGTGCCACCTCCATCCCTGGCATTTACCACTAGGAATAACTATACAGCTCTTTTTCAAAATATCAGTTTCATTTAGGAAAGTAAAAGCTTTCAATAGGGATGACAGTTTCCCAGAATAAAGTCTCCCTTCATCCTGAAATTTGGCCAGGTCCACTCTCCCACAATACCTATTCCTGATTCTGAAACAAAGCCTACCAGTTAGCCCACCTTTCTTCAGAGCATTTTACACAGAAATCATCCAGTCAATATTCCCACTCAGGGGACAGAATTAGTGACTATTAGGTCTATTCAGTGGAGAATAACGCTATTCAATAGAGGAAACCTATACTAGCTACCCAGAACTTTATTCTTAAGTACAGATAATTTAATAATAGTTGACTACTACAGTGGAATATCATATAGAAATGCAAATAAATGATACACTGTTACATAGAACATGGTTGAATCCTGAGCTATAGAAGCTAGACATGAGAATACAATTACATTTAATTAATATATTAAATATACCAATAGGCAAAATAAGCTCATAGTAATTGGGAGAGGCTGTCAGATGGTAAATGTGTTAAAAATTTAAAGAAGTAATTACCCGAAAGTTAATATATTGGTTTCTTTTTTGGGAGGGGTGTGGGAATTATGATTGGGTAGAATACATGGAACATATTGTTCTGACTGTGGATTATATAAATGTTCTCTACAATAAGGAGAACATTTATCCTTTTCTGTACACATGTTAAGTTTCACAGTAAAAAAAAAAATACAGTCAAAAAAGAGATCCCACAGGAGACAGACAGTTCTATAGATAAACATTTTTAATTCTCCATTTTAGTCAAAAACCTCTGAGAAGGTATATTCATAAAATAAAAATAGGATGCTATGAAAGGAAGCAATTAGAGAATGAAAAAAGAGCAGATTAAAAGTATGATTGCTGACATTAAAGCTTTAGTGAAGAGACTAAAGATAAAATTGATTTAATAAAGTTCTTGGAATATACAGAATGACTAAAAGACTAAAATTTGAGAGAAAAGAATAATAGAAACTCAGTATAGGAGGTCCAATTTCCAATTAATGAGCATTTCAGATTAGAGAACTCAGAAAGTGGAGTACAGAAAATAATCATAGAAATAGTAGAAAAGATTTTTCCCAGAGCTGTAAGATAATGATCTTTCATTTGAAAAGTGCCTAGCACAATGACTGTAGGAACAAACAAACAAACAAAAAAAGACTTTACCTAAATCTAATCAATGTTTAAGTGAAGATTGTAAACCTTGGAGAAGAGAGTTGAGTGTGAGGAAGTAGGACTAGGAACATATTAAGCCTGTTAAAAAATATAATGTCAGATTCCTTATCAATTATACTGGATGTGAGAAGGTATTGGAATGGTACTTTCAAGAAGCTCTGAGGGAAAATTATTTCCAACCTTGAATTTGATGCCAATATGAAATAAAATTGAGAGAGCATAACAATAACATTTTCAGATGAAAAGGTTTACATCCCACACACTGTTTTGTGGGAAGTTATTTCAGAATGTGATTCAGTAAAACAGGCATAGACAAAGACATAGGACTGAAGAAACAATGGGCCTAAATCTGGAAGGAAAGAAAAGAGAGGTGTCAAGATGACAGCTGTGGAGTATGCCTAGAAAATGACCAGATTGAGAGGAAGGACTCTAGAGGAATAAGGAGCGAAAGGTGACTCAGTATAAGTAACATGGTTGAGAGGCCAGGATACAGTAAATGATAAGGAAATTGATGGGACACAATAGGAAAGCAGTTGGAAAATCTGGAAAAACTAAAAGCTATACAAGAAAGTCATAGTTAAAATATAAGGACAATTAAAATGCAGCATAATGGTGGTGTCTAAGAAAAGACTGGGCAGTTGATAAGATGGTAATGTCACCCGATGAGTCAAGATATTGTGACATAACCACAAAAATGAGGTTGTAATTGACGGGAATATTTTGTCATAATTGTTTTGATAACATACATGTTTTTAAATAGTACCTCTTTAAAGGCAAAATCACTACTCTCTTGTTCATTACCAAATAGTGCCCAAAAGGCACCACTAACCTTTACCCCATCCCAAATGCCCATTAAATATAAGGGACTCTCCCTATCTACTCTATTTCTGTATTAATATTTTACAAGTTTTGTGTTAACATTTATGATTTTTTGTGATTATAAAATGTGTCAATCTGTATTAAGCTTCTAACTATAATCTATTGTATAAATCCATCATATATTACCACCATTTTAAAATTAGTAAATATAAGTATGATGAATATGGAAAGCTATTCAAAATTTAATTGTGAATTTCTTGTGCTATTTGAAATTTAGAATAAGACATCTTATTATAGCCCTGTCTTCTACTCCTCCAAGTGACTTCTATAATACCCAGTCACTTAATGTTTGAGATTCAGGAAGCTTTCTTAAAGCAGAGGTGTCCTTTTAGATATTTAGATGGAAAATAAAGAATATCATTAAACTAACAAATCTTAGTTGAAAGCAAATGGCTTTTTTTTTTCTTTCCTGAGACAGAGTCTCATTTTATTGCCCAGGCTGGAGTACAGGGTTGTGATCTCGGCCCAGTACAACCTCTGCCTTCCAGGTACAAGGGATTCTCATGCCTCAGCCTCCCAAGTAGCTGGGATTACAGGTGTTCACCACCATGCCTCTGTAATTTTTATATTTTTAATAGAGATGGGTTTTTACCATGTTGGCCAGGCTGGTCTGGAACTCCTGACCTCAAGTGATATGCTCGCCTCGGCCTCTCAAAGTGCTGGAATTACAGGTGTGAGCCACCATGCCTGGCTGCAAATGGCCATTTTATATGACGTTCAAAACTTGGCAAAACAAATCTATGGTGGTGATAGAAATTAGAAAAAATGGTTATCATTAGGGGTTGGGTATTGACTGTGAAGGCCACATGAGGAAACTTGTATGATGCCAGAAATGTCTATAGTTTTATCTTGGTGGTGGTTTTGTTGGTGTATACATATGTAAACATCAGAATTATACACTTAGAATTAAATAAAAAAGAAGCGAGAAGTAATAGCATTTGAGATGAGGTGAAAGTAAATTATGGGCATATTGCCTAAAGTGAATGATAGCTCTTTTCCCGCATTTATTACTTTCTACACAAAAGATGATTTTTAATTGTATACATTACATATATCCACATGACTGTAAGTGTCTAAAGTTAAAATTGAAG
This sequence comes from Plecturocebus donacophilus, assembly GCA_004027715.1. NCBI lineage: Eukaryota > Metazoa > Chordata > Mammalia > Primates > Pitheciidae > Plecturocebus > Plecturocebus donacophilus. The sequence continues at coordinate 116,116 of PVKP010000885.1, read as the reverse complement.
GGCTTCTTCCTTAGAGCATTGCTTGGGCCCAGAGTTTGATATCATCTTTTCTATGTGTACACCAACATTCTGTAAACACACATTTTTAGAAGTATCAAACTATGTAATTCTGAAATTTGCTCTCCCTGCCCACTCAACAGCATAATAGACATCTTTTAGTATCAGATTACAGATTCATCTTGATTCTCTTTAATGATTGTGCAGTCCTCCATAGTATGTTTATATTGTAACTTAGCCTCCTCCCCTAAACATTTCAGGTTATTTTTAGTTTCTTACTAATGAAAATAATTCTCATTAACTTTTATTACATCTATATTTGTATATTTCTGTAAATATTGTTATAATTCCAGAACTACAATTTCTAGGTTAAATTTTGTTAGCTACTACAAAATTGTCCTTCAGTTTCAGCAATGGGGACCATAATCTTGTCAACATTGGATGTTATCAGTCTTTTAAAATGGTTGCTGATCTAATAGACAAAAATGGAATCTCATTGTTTTAATTTGCTTTTCTCTGGTCACTGGTGGAATTGGGCATCTTTTCTTATGTTAATTACCAATTGGTGTTTCTTTTTTTGTTAATTGTGTGTACCCTATTTTAATTTTCCCTATTTGTCAGGAATTGTACTTTATGACAGTAATCCTTTTCTTGTTACGAATGTTGCAAATTTCTTCTCCATTTCTTGTCTTTTAGATTTTCTTTTAGCTTTACCTTATGAAGCTATCCATTCTTCCTTTCTGACTCCTTCATTTTGTATTTTCCTTAAAATCATTTACTTAAGAAGACCAGATATGTTCTTATATTTTGTTCTGGAAACTTATTCTTTTGTGTTTTACTAATAAATCATTAATCATTCACAAATGTATTTCGTGAGCTAAATATATGAAAATTAGCATTTTCCCCTAAAATGAATAGCCATTTTTTGCCATGAACCACTAAATAATCTATTTATCACCAATTTAAAAACCAGGGATAGTACTGTATGAATGAATGAATGAATGAGGATTATACAAAGTGTAATTTTTTTTTTTTAATGCAGAGAAGAGGATGTCAATTTTGAAACAGTTTGAAAATATAGGGCAGGGTTTGTAGAAAGTCAAGGATAAAAGAGTGGTTGCTTGGGAGCTATAATGTGGAATTGGATAGGTGTAAAAGTATAGGTGGGATGAAGAAAGAATGTATCTAGGACAAATATAGGCATACCCATGTGCTTATATGTTTATCTCTATGCTTTGCTTTATTGCACTTTGCAGATATTGCAGGGTTTGGCATGTGTGTGTGTTTGCAGATTGCAGATTTGTGATAATGCTGTGCTTAGCAAGTCTACCAGCACCATTTTTTTTGACAGCTTTGTGTACTTGCTTTGTGTCTCTGGGTCGCATTTTGGCCATTCTTGCAATATTTCAATTTTTTTCCTTAGTATTTTGTCTGTTACAGTGATCTGTAATCAGTGATCTTTGATGCTACTATAGTACTTGTTTTGGGCAGCATGAACAGCGCCCATAGAGAATGACAAACTTAATAAATGTTGTGTGCTCTACCAACTGGCCATTTCCCTGTCTCTCTCCTTTGGCCTCCCTATTCCTTGAAAGATAACAATATTAATATAAGGCCAATTAATAACCCTACAATGTATGCCTAGTATGCATCAATAAATATAAACCCTTCAATGGCCTCTAAGTATTCCAAGTAAAAGAGTCATATGTCTGTCACTTTACATCAAAAGCTAGATATAATTAAGCTTAGTGAGGAAGGCATGTGGAAAGCCAAGATAGGCCAAAGGCTAAGCCTCTTGCACCAGTTAGGAGGTTGTGAAAGGAAAGGAAAAGTTCTTGAAGGAAATTAAAAGTACTGTGCCAGTGAACACATGAATAATGAGAAAACCAGACAGCTATATTGCAGATATGGGGGGGAAATCTGAATGGTCTGGGTAAAAAATCTAACCAGCTACAACGTTCCCTTAAGCCAAAGCCTAATCCAGAGCAAGGCCCTAACTTTCTTTAATTCTGTGAATGCTAAGAGAGGTGAGGAAGCTGCAGGAGAAGAGTTTGAGGCTTACCAAGGTGGGTTTACAAGGTTTAAGGAAAGAAGCTGCCTCTCAAACATGAAGGTGACAGGTGAAGCAGCAAGTGCTCCTGTAGAAACTGCAGCAAGTGATCCAGAAGATCTAGCTAAGTTAATTGATGAAGGCGTCTACACTAAACAACAGATTTTCAGTGTAGATGAAACAGGTTTCTACTGGAAGAAGATGTCATCTCATAGCTAAGAGAAGTCAATGCTTGGCTTTCAAGGACAGGCTGACTCTTGCTGGGGGCTAATGCAGCTGATGGTTTTAAGTTGAAGCCAGTGCTAATTTATCATTCTGAAAATCATAGGACCTTTAAGAATTTCGCTGCATCTACTCTCTATGTGGTCTGTAAATGGAACAACAAAGTTCAGATGACAGCACATCTGTTGATGGCAGAGTTTAAAGCCCACTGTTGAGACCTGCTAAACACAAAAAGATCTCTTTCAAAATATTACTGCTCATTGACAGTGCACCTGGTCACCCATTTTCTGTGGTGAAGATGCCCAAGGAGATTAATGTTTTCATTCCTGCTAACACAACATCTATTCTGCAGTCCATGGGGCAAAAGGTGATCAAGACTCCAAGTCTTATTATTTGAAGAATGCATTTTGTAAGGCTATAGCTGCCATAGGTGGTGATTCCATTGACAGATATCAGCAAAGTAAATGGAAAACCGTCTGGAAAGGATTCACTATTCTAGATGCCTGTAAGAGCATTTGTGATTTGTGGGAGGAGGTCAGAGTATCAACATTAACAGGAATTTGGAAGAATTTGATTCCAGTCCTGTTGGGTAATTTTGAGGGATTCAAACTCAAGTGGGGTGAGTAACTGTAGATGTGATGGAAATAGCAAAGAAGTGGAGCCTGAAGATGGCACTGAATTACTGCAGTCTTACGATAAGACTTGAACGGATGAAGAGTTGGTTCTTACAAATGAGCAAAGAAAGTGGTTTCTTGAGATGTAATCTACTCCTGGTGAAGAAGCTATGAACATGGTCGAAATGACAATGAGGATTTAGTATACTACATAAACTTAGTTGATAAAGCAGTGCCAGGATACGAAGAGGTGAATCCAAGTTTGAAAGAATTTCACTGTGGATAAATGCTGTTAAACAGTATCACATGCTACGTTACAGAGAAAAGACATCTTTCATCTTACAGAGAAATCAAATAGGAAGAATCAATCAATGCAGGAGACTTTATTGTTGTCTCATTTTAAGAATGAGACAATTACCCCACCCACCCCAACCTTCCGCAGCTACCACCTGATCAGTGAGCAACCGTCATCATCAAGGCAAGACCCTCCAACAGCAAAAAGAGTATGACTTGCTGAAGGCCTCAGATGATCATTTGCATTTTTAACAATAAAGTATTTTTAGAATTAAGATATGAACATTGTTTATTTAAACATAATGCTGTCAATACAACTTTTATACCTACTGGGATAACAAAAAGTTTGTGTGACTCACTTTCTTGCAATATTTGCTGCATTTCAGTAGTCTGGAAACAAACTTGCAGTATCTCTAAGGTATGCCTGTAGATACTTAAATTTGTGTAAATAGTAATCTCGGGTAGCAGGTCAACAGCTATTATTATATTATGCAAGATTATATTATAAAGGAATTCTTGGGTTATTTTTCTTTTTGTAGATGTATTTTAATTTTTTATCTGTGGCTTAGGAATTACCATTAACTGTAGTATAATAACGTGTCTAAGAGTGAGCTCTTTTTGCTTAACATCAGATTTAAGTTGAGGTTTCATACTTAGTCATAACTTATTTATTTAAAGCTATTAATAGATAAAGGGTAATTATCAATTCTGGAAAAGTTTAGCTTTATGACAGTGTACAAACTGTAATTCAAGAAAAAGACTACTAAGTATGTGATATACCACATCCAGAGAAAAAATATTTTCTAGAAAATTGGATACATGTGGCCAGGTGCGGTGGCTTATGCCTATAATCCCAGCCCTTTGGGAGGCCAAGGCGAGCAGATCGTGAGGTCAGGAGATTGAAACCATCCTGGCCAACATGGTCAAACCCCATCTCTACTAAAATACAAAAATGTAGCCGAGTGTGGTGGCGCACACCTATACTCCCAGCACGTGGGAGGCTGAGGCAGGGGAATCCGTTGACCCCAGGAGGCAGAGGTTGCAGTGAGCCAAGATTGCGCCACTGCATTTCCAGCCTGGTGACAGAGCAAGACTCCATCTCAAAAAAAAAAAAAAAGGAAAAGATAAGAAAATTGGATACACATATAGAGGAAAGTGATTATGTGTACACTTATGGGACTAAATTTGAAGTATGTTGAAAATAAGATTGTCAGTATAATTTTTAAATTATTGACCTATAACATAGTCATTATAATTGAAAATTTTACTTTATTTGTCTTATCTTCCCTTTCCCTTACCTCTGTCCTTCTGTTTCTCCTTTGTTACAGATCATACATCTGTTGGCGGTTTGGGAGACAGTTTTTATGAATACTTACTGAAAGCATGGTTGATGTCAGATAAAACAGACCATGAGGCGAGAAAGATGTATGATGATGCTATTGAGGTGATTATTTCCAGAACATTTCCATCTACTTAACATATTGAATGTACAATGTATTTGGTAGTGACTAGATGAATATCCGATAACCGTTTTATTATAGACATTCAGGAAATACATATGAGTGTTTTATTATATGCATTCACTATAGGGTTTGTTGTAATTTTAATAGAAAAGCCACATATTAAATCTTCTTTTATTTGTGGCATTTTGAAGAAACTTTTGAAGAAAGAATTTATTGTAGGCCAGGCACAGTCGCTCACGCCTGTAATCTCAGCACCTTGGGAGGCCAAGGTAGGCAGATTACTTGAGGTCAGGAGTTTGAGACCAGCCTGTAAAACTCATCTCTACTGAAAATAGAAAAATTAGCTGGGCATGGTGGCATACCTGTAGTCCCAGCTACTCAGGAGGCGGAGGCAGGAGAATCGCTTGAACCCAGGAGGTAGAGGTTGCAGTGAGCTGATATCTCATCATTGCACTCCAGCCTGGGTGACAGAATGAGACTCCATCTCAGTCAGTCAATCAATCAATAAATAGAGCGAGACTCTGTCTTAATAAATAAGATAAATAAAATAAGAATTTATTTTAGTGTATTCATGAAAATTGATTTTAATTACTTTTAGTTAATGTTTACAGAGACTGGAAAAACTTCTGACTTTATGTACATTTTCATAAACGTTTTTTCTTTCAAATGAACCCTTGAATCTACACATTTAGAGCCTTATGGGTAAATAATTAAAATAATGCCAGGCACTGTTCAAACCCTTTTTTTTTTTTTTTTTTTTTTTTTACATATATGAGATCATTTAATCATTACCACCATTTTATACATGAGGACCTTAAGGAACAATGAAGTTAAGTAACTCACTGAAGGTCGTATTGCTGGTGATTGACACGGCCTGGAACTGAACAGTCTGGCTGCAGAGCCTGTGCTTTTAACCACTGTATTATATTGTTTCATAGTTAAATGACTTCATACCATAATATTGTGACAGTTTATAATTGGAACAAGATTCCTTCTAGGAAGATTTTATATGGAGTATTTCTAAGAAAAACCTATGAAATAGAAAAGTAAGTTAAAAGTGTGTTAAGTAAATGTGTTTAGCAGGTTATAAGCTTCTTGCTCTATTATAAACCGATATTCACTCAATGATTTAATTACTTTTTAAAAATTGTATGTTTTGTATATACTACATCAATACTGTGCCGATGTAGTCAGTAATTAGTTGTCAGAGTTAAAATTTTTATTTTTTGTTTTTGTTTCATTAAACCAAGAATCTTATCCATTTTATATCCTTACTTTTTAGGCACCTAATTTGCTACAGTTGTTTTAAAAATATGCACAGGAGTTGAACTTAATATGTGGCTCACAGTGTTTTGCCCATTATAAGTACTCAATAAGTGTTTGTTGAGATATTGTGTTAAATAATAAACTAGGCCGGGCACAGTGGCTCATGCCTGTAATCCCAGCACTTTGGGACTCTGAGGCAGGCGGATCATGAGGTCAGAAGTTCAAGACCAGCCTGGCCAACATGGTGAAACCCTGTCTCCACTAAGGACAAAAAGTTAGGTGAGCATGGTGGCACATGCCTGTAATCCCAGCTACTCAGGAGGCTGAGGCAGGAGAATTGCTTGAACCTGGGAGGAGGAGGTTGCAGTGAGCCAAGATCGCACCATTGCACTCCAGCCTGGGCAAACAGGGCGAGACTCCATCTCATAAATAAATAAATAAATAAATGGAACTAAAAGTACAACCAAGAATGTAAATTTTAGTAGGAGAATTTTATTCTCTTTTATTAAAATTTAAACCTAGAAAGTTTTGTGATCCAAGATAGGTTATTATCTGGGAAGAATTTAATATTCTTACAACCATATTGTTGAAAATAGCTCTTAAGAATTCCCACTAGACTGTGGGCTCCTTTGAAGGGAGAGACTAATTTGTTTATCATTATCTCAGCACATAGTACGATACTTGAAACATAATAGGTATTCCATAGTATTTGATAAATGCATGAATATATTTAATATTTTTATATTTGAGAAAATGTGATATATCATATACCATGTAGTAAATTAATTTTTGCTGTTTTCTTGTAATTTTCTTTAAAACCATTTTGAATTTTGCTGAATTTTTTCCAAAGGAAAAAAGAATATTTGTCATTGCTTTTTTAATTGTACATGCTTTGAAAGGCATATCTGTTTTAAAGTTAACCTTATAAATTCACATTATTTTCCATGAATCATCTGCTACATGTTATGGATCCTGTAAATATTTCTGTGCTTTCTCTCTTTGTCCTGTTTTTATTAGTATTATTAGTTACTGAGTCAAGAATAGGTACCTAATAAATGCCTTTTAATAACGGTCAGCTTTGACTTTGAGACATGATCACAGGTATATAGTTTTTGCAGTGTTAATTATTTTCAATAACTATTCTGTTAGAGTATTGTAAAACAGATGACATATGGAATGTTTGAAAGAAATAGGAATGACCGCTTAAGACTCATTCTAATTTGAAGTACATTATTTGTAAACTTTGTTTTTCTGATCTGTTTTAAATTATCCCATACCCCATACCCACCCTACCTTCTCCTGTCCTTACAGATACCCATATCCCTGGTTCCTACTTTCTTTTAAAATTATTGGTAAAAAGCCCTCACTGCCTTTTACTTTAGTTATAGTAAGTCCATGTGGATATGCTTGGATATCTTTTAATTGTAATATGGTAAGAATTATGTTATAATGAACAGAAATTACAAACATATGGATACCATCCTTTAGGCATTTATGGAATACCTTATATGTGGAAAATATGCTGATATCATGAGGTTCAGAAAGCTGAAAAATCCTGCCCTATACTCAAAAAACAATCTTTTTATTTGTGTTTCAGAGTACTATGGTTAAAAGAAAACAATGACAAAAACTTATAATCCAAAGATAATTTCTTGCTATTTTTGTTTTCAGCCACCTCTCATTCCCCTAACATCAAATACGATTATCGAAGAGCACCATTCATTTATAAAATTACTTAATAATTAAACATGTATTGAGTGCAAACTACATTATATGCCTTCTGGAATATAGGTGATGGGTAAGACATAGTCACTCCAGTTCTATAAAACTCACATTATTATTACAGAGAATGTTGAATAAAATTTTCCAAGGCTGATTGTTACTAAACTTGTCAGAGAACAACTGACCATGAAAATATTCCTTTTTGTCAGGAAGAAAAGTATAACCACTAATCATATATAATAGTTTCTACTAAAGAAAACTGAGTTAATGCCATTTCTTATACTATTCCATAGAAATACCACTAAAGATAGAAAATAGCTCATCTCAGCAAAGTCTAAGAACATATTTCAAAGGAACAAAGCTCTTGATAATGTCATTGTAAAAATGAAGTGTGATTCTTATACTCTGATATACTCGAGTTTAATATAGACTATTTCTCTCACCATTCCCACATCCTTTGAGTAATTTTTATATTCCAGGAGGATAGACAGTGTTTATAATATGGCTTCTCTTACCCAGACAAAGCATCTAAAACAAATGCTTAAGTTTGAGAAGTAAGGGACTAAAGATAATATTATATAGAAGGTAATCTTTAGGCCAAGTCTCCCCTCTTCCACTGTGTCTTATTATGGTAGTAATTCAGGTATTTGTTCCAGATTATATGCAATTTGATCACCCACTCCAACACTTACTATTAATTAAGTCTCCTAGTTTGGGAAAGTTACTACTTTATAGAATATCATATTTCCCAGGTTTTATAATGGCCAGAAGGATATAGTAAGTTTGAACACTACTAGTTTGCTTCTAAAATTATGAATATCTTTTCTTTCCTATAGGCTATAGAAAAACATCTTATTAAGAAGTCTCGTGGAGGTCTTATCTTTATTGGAGAATGGAAGAATGGGCACTTGGAAAAAAAGATGGGGCATTTGGCCTGCTTTGCTGGGGGAATGTTTGCACTAGGAGCAGATGGTTCCAGAACAGATAAAGCTGGTCATTATTTAGAGCTAGGGGCAGAAATTGCACGTACTTGTCATGAGTCATATGACAGAACTGGTAAGAATATTAATAAGGCTAATTATTTAGTCTAAAATAATCTCTAAGTTAAAAATGTGTCCAGGAATAAGAAGGAAAATATATAAGCACTTTTTGCTTCAATAGTTTATACCAACTTGGCAAATCATTTTCTTAAGAACTTGAATTTTAATTCTGGAAATGTGTCTCTGCATTATTTTTTAAATTCTGAATTCTGCCGTTTCTGTGAAAGATTTTGAGGTAATTGTTTGAAAGACAAGAATTTTGGTGTACTTGGGAATATATGGAATAACATTTATGTTAATATAAGAATCTATTTTTGCCATTTCAGCTTCTATAAAAACAGTTATCTAAAAGAACATAAAATTGACTGATTTAGGTTATATTGCCTTGCTGATCCTCTAGCGATAAAAAGAATAGCCAAAAGATAATTGTATTTATCTTTATTGGTATCTGGCTAACTAGTAGTTTTTCAATTAGTTCACCAATAGTTTTTGGAATTGTTTATGGCTTTAATTAAAGATCCTCTGACATTGCATTCGGCAAATATTTTCTGAACTTAAGTGTCCTTACATGGAAAAGGAGGTGATTCTTAACGGTGACAAAAATTGGTTTGATTGGGGCTGGAAAAAATTTTACTCTTTTTATATTTAAAGTACAGATATACATATAGTCATAAATAGATATACAGTATATATTTGGTATTAAAATTTTATGGAGGAAGAAGGCAATTAGGTTTTTTTTAAAAAAAAAAAAAAAAAAAGCCGAAAGTTTCTTAGGGGTGCAGTAATGAAAAGGGGGCTGAGAAACACCAGACTAGACCTTCCAAGGTTTTCTCTGGCTTTAAAAATGTGAGTTTCTATGTGAAGTAATGGATGAATTCCCTGAAAGCCAAAAAACTAGAAATTTCAATTTGATTTCAGAAGTTAAATCATTGATTTTCATGTACCCCCAAAACCTAAAATGCAATAAAAAATAAAATTAAAAAAAAAATTAAATTAACTGAATTTCTGTTTTAGGGTTAATTTATCATCAGATACCATGAAACAAATAGGAATGACTTAAAATTTATGCTAGTTCGTAAATATGTCAAATTATTTTTATACAGTCAGGAATCAAACTTATGGCAAAATTCTTTTCTTCAGTTCTCTCATTAACTAAATCAAGGGTTCTGTTTCTTGAAAGAATATAAATTAAGAGGACAGTGAAGTAGTGTTATTTTAGGGTAGTTTAAATGTTAGTATATAATACATATAAAGGCAGTAATCTGAGTTAGAAATAGAAGCTAAATTATCATGTTGATATAGAATGTCAATTATATACACAAAATATCACTAAAATTAGTCAAACATTGAGGACCAGGATGGATATTCAGTTTTATATTAGGATCCATGAGAATAAGGTTTGTGTATTTGCAGCTCTTGACCAAAAATCAAATAATAGACCTAAGATAATTGAATTTCATATAGCATATGTACTAAAATATGGTATATCATAGTTAATGCAATTAAATATTTACTCCATGAAACACAGAACACCATTTTATGCCAAGTATTATGCTAGATGCTTATAAGATAAAGTATGAACAAGAGCTATTTCCTGCCTTTCAGAAATTTATAGAATACCAGAATTATGAAAGGATTCCCTTATATTTCTGATTTTCATGTTTCATAATGACATTGCTGATGCTGATTCTTGTTCTGATTGTCATTTTTACATTGCAAGTTGATGAACCTGTGACCCTCTTTATTATGGTAAACCAAAAAATGATTACTATTTGATTTGTGTCCTGCATTTTCAAGTCTTCTGTTGTTTTTACTTGTCTTTAATCTCAATTTAGATCCTTTAGTTAAAAAGTGCAATCCTAGTTTTGCTAACTTTCTAGCAGGTTATTACATCCTCTGCTGTATTTTCTTATACCTGTGCTATAATTTTTGGCCACCATAATTTAAAATATCCATTCACTTCTCCTTAGTAGTTATTCTAGCTAAATGTATACTGTAATTATCTACAACTAAATCAATTCATGATCTGAGCTCTAAAATATTTTCTTATATGTGCGTATTACAGGAAAATGTCTTTAAAATTGCCTTAAAAATCCACACAGTATCATTATCTATATACTTTTATTTTGGACCACAATGGACTATATGAGGTGCAAATGTCTAGGTTTGCATTTGTTTCCAAAAGATTACTAGACTCTTATTGGTAGAATTAGATTTAGCAGTGTGTTGATACACATTACTCTGAGAAACATTTTAAATCAGAATAATAGGAATAGTTATAAGTCTATTTTAAGAAAACCAAATGTGGATCCTTTAAAGTGACTCATTTTGTACTGAGTGCAAACAGCAATAATGAAAATAAACAACAAAAATTACTTCATATTCCATTCTTTCAGGGAAGAAAGAAGTCCTTGCAAAACAAACTTAAATGGTTTATTTTGCTCAGTTACTTCTTTTGTCGTGTTACAGCATTAAAGCTAGGTCCTGAATCATTCAAGTTTGATGGTGCAGTGGAGGCTGTGGCTGTCCGGCAAGCTGAAAAGTATTATATCCTCCGTCCAGAAGTAATTGAAACCTACTGGTACCTGTGGCGATTCACTCATGATCCAAGATACAGGCAGTGGGGCTGGGAAGCAGCACTGGTAAATAAGCCAATATTCCACTTTATCTGTAAGAGTATTAAGTCACGCCCTCCTATGATGCCATGCATCCTCACCCAAAATTCTAAATGTTACCTCATTTTTAGTATCTGTAGGGCAGTTATTGATTATCTGATGAAGAAACTCTTAATTAGTCAATTTAAGTTTCTTGGCAGTAGAAATAAATCTTATGATCCAGTTTTGTTCTCTTATTAGGGCTACTGTCCTACTAGTATTCATGCATTATTACATAACTGCAGGGAGTAATTTAAAATGCAGTTTTTCAGTATAATTCTAAAATTAATAGGTTAATTTTCTCTTCCATTCTCTTACTGCTTACCCACTGAAAAAATAACATTGCAAAATTGCCCAGGTTCATAGCCTGGGTAGATGACATCCTTTTTACTTCAACTTTTGTTCTGAGTAATTCCTCAGAGCATCACTATAAGAAGTTGTTAAAACTTTTCTAGCTTGAAAGGTTAAAAATGTATATATATACATATATATATTTCAAAGGAAGAATTTTTAATGGTTAATAAGTAAAGGAAGAAAGTGGTTTATTCTTAAATGCTAGTCTTTCAGGGAATCCATGGCTATCAGCACCTAGGGAGGAAAAAACTACTAGTCTTTTATGAAAGTTTAGGTTATTTCCAGGAGTTAGGGGTTATTTTATTCTTTAAGATTTACTAATTATGATAAATAACACTAATTATGGTGACTATTTGTATTCTAATTGTTTATCTTACAGCCTAGTTAGAATGACTAAGGACATCCCCAAAGAGGTCAGTAGTGCTGGTAAATTGCCCAGACAAGAATGTACGAGATATGTTTTAGGGCAAGATGTATACCAATTTATATAAAGAGGATGGTTTCACAGTGCCAAAGCAGGAGAGAAGGTTGGAGGCATATGTAGACAGCTGTACACACCAAATCAAAGGTTCTTTGTTGAAGAAAGAAGATGTATATACACAACTTCCTCCCCCAACCCACACTCTCTGAGTTTACTTCTGTCAGCTACTTGTAAGTGCTGTCATATGGGAAGTGGTAATATAAAGTTCTTTGTTGGTCTAAAAAGCCCTTCAAATCTTTTTTTTCTTTTTTTCTTACCAATTTCTGCCTGCAAAAGCTCTCTGACTTTGAGATTTCCATACAGAACTGCTAAATGGTTTATAAGGGGGAACTCCTGAAGGCTTTTTTTTTTCAGTGTGGAGTAACAAAACAAAAGGATCTGATTGTAATCCACAAATTGGTGGGTTTGGGAGACCACTGCCATAACCTAGGAATAATGTGAGATTTTGAACTAAGGGGAGTGCACTTACTTTTCACTTGTTCAGACCTAGATAGTCCTCCTGGACTTTAGCAATAAGAGCATATTAATGGAAGCAAGGGGTTGGTTACACAGGACAGGAACAGATGCAGCATTTATTGATGCTGCTTTTCCTTGGCCCCTTGGGTCCAGAATAGGGAACCCAGCTACTAGTGAAACTCTCTCTGTGTAGGAGGTGCTGCTACAGTTGAGAAGACAGCCCAACTATTGCCATAGTGGTTTGGGAATAGAATGCACACACACTTCTCTTGTTAGCAGTGGCTTACTAATGCTTCCGTAAATTGAGCACTATTTTATGTAAGGGAACTAGATATGTAAAATGATTGTATAATGAATCTGTTTCACTTTAAGGTCCCCTGATATTTAATGCTTCTTATTTAGAGGAATGAGGGAGATGTGTCTGAATCATATGGGGAGTAGAAAGTGATGGCAGAAGCAGTTTTTGTCATTGAAGAATAATTTAGGATAATTCATACTTTCCTAAGGTCCTTTTTTCCTGTGTGCTTTTTTCAAGTATGGCCCTACTTTTATTTGTTAAGGAGAGGTGTGACAGACTCAAACTTTAGCCTGTGTTTGTCTAAATTTGAAATATAGGAGGTAGAATTTTGCTTTTATATCCTATATGGACAAACACAAACTCAACGTATAATTGGTCTAGAACAATAACTGGAATAGTTATGCTCTCAGTTCAAGTTTCAGAAATGTGCAGTGATGAAAAGAGGGAGGGATGGAGGCAAAAGAGGCGGTGTCACATCTCAAATAGTATTTGCTCACACCTCACCATTGGACCTTCCTCTTGGGTGTGAAGAAAGTAAAGGGAAGGCTGAGTGAGGCAGAATGGCAGTATAGCGTGTCTTCTATAGCCTTAGCTGTTCATTCTATTTATATATTCAAACTTCCAAACTTGCCCTCATGACTTTAAATGTCTTAAGATTAGTTATCCCTCCCCACTACTTTCTTATTATTCTTAAACTGTTTTGATAGTTCATATGGTGGTGAAGACACTTGATTATTGTATAGAAAAGTTCTTAAAAACTCTTGTATGCAAAATTTGTTTAGAATATATTAGAGAAAAGCACCAAACCCTTTAAACTTAGCTATAATCAAAATGGAGCTATGAAATGAACAGATTGATTAAATAAACACCTTTTAATGTTAATTAACTTTTCATAGGAAGGAGAAACCCAGAAGAGTAAGAAAAGTAGCAAGACTAGGAACAGCAAGCCGTGGCAGACAGCAACGATTAAAGTAACCATACCTTCACTGAATGACCATCGCAGGGTTAGGTAGAATAGAAAAACAAAACAACCACATGTGCTTTCCACTTTTCATGAATGGCTTAATTCTGGAGTGTGCTGTACCTGCAGAAGCAGACTATTCGGTTGCTTTGAATTAAAAACTAAGGTTGCGAATACATTCTATTTCATTCAGTATTTTATTTAGGCATGCCCAAAGATGCAAAAAAAAGTAAGAATTTTAACTTTCAGTCAAGCAGTAAAACACAGTAGTTAATAATGTGGAGCAAATTACTCTGTGCCTCAGTTTTCCCATCTGAAGAATGGAACTATTAACCTCATAGAGTTGTGAAATTCAAATGTGATTGTATTTAAAGCTCTTAGGACAACTTTCAGCACATAGTAAATACCTTGTAATTGTTAACTCTTTATATTGTAATTATTATTGTAGTAGGTGGGCTCTTTCTGCCAGTTAGTACCACCTGTAATGGCTAACTCATAGTATGATGATAATACAATGTCTGGCACATAGTATGTTTTTAGTAAATATTATCTCTTACTACGGTTACTATAGAGTCCTCCTACTACTTTTTTTTTTTTTTTAACCATGTTGTAGATTATTTGTCCTTGGAAGTGATAAAATTGCAATAAAAAATTTTTAATTGAAACTGACCTCCATCTTGATTTGTCAGAATTCATGAATCTTTATTTTGCCAGACAGACCCCTCATTTAGAAAGAATAGCCTAAATTTGATTTCTAAGTTAGGAAAATATAAGATGTCTTAAAAAGATTAAAGAGTTTTGGAGAGAGAGAAATTCTATAGGAAACATCCTGTTTCTCATATGAGTTAATTTTTCCAGTATGAGAATATTTCTTTTTGATAATACATTATTCTTAAACCATCAGATTTTCATACAAATCTTTATGAACTTTTGATTATTGTCCTTCAGAGTTTTGTTGTTCTTCCAAACTTGAAATTTTACAGAATTGCTTATTTTGTCTGATCTCTTTCATAGGCCATTGAAAAGTATTGCCGAGTTAGTGGTGGATTTTCTGGAGTCAAGGATGTATATTCCTCTACTCCTACACATGATGATGTACAGCAGAGTTTTTTTCTTGCTGAAACATTAAAGTAAGTAGATAGCTTTTAAAAATGTTTTTATACTAGACTGATTTTGCTGTGTGATCACTAGATGATGAATTACGACTGTGTGACAGGTTACACTAATTTTATTATAAATATCTTTATCTAATTGGGTCTGTAAATTTTAAGCTACCTCTCAAGAAGAATGGCTTAGACTATAAGGTAGGTATTTTATCCAAAAAGTATTTAGTACCTGTTAAAATTTTTTTGTTCTTTGCTCTTTAATGTGCATTAAAAATCACCTGGAATGCTTCTTAATACACAGGTAATTGGGTCCACAACCACAAAGTTTCAGTAGGTCTAGAGTTCAGCCTAAAAATTTGCATTTCTAACAAGCTCCCAGGTGATGCTGTTGATGCTGGTCTTGGCTACGGTAGCTAATGAAATCTGTTAGGAATAATCATGCAGTTTTGATAACTCTAAATTACCATACCACTCATCCACCTGGTGAGGTTTACTGTAAAGGTACACATTAAAGGAACAATGGAATAGAGTAGACATCTTTTGTTCTTATATTCAAAATCCCAGGTAGAGCACTCTGTAAACAGACCTGGAAGAGATGGAGACTGTAAATATGTCCACTTCCCTAAAGACTGACCAAGTAAATATCTGTTCATACTCTCTCTTAAATTTCTTATTTGTATTTATTGCATATCTGTACATGAATGCCTTGTAAACATTTTATTTTTTTCAACAAATGTGTATTACCAGGCACTGTTCAAGTCATTTGAGGATGTTTTAATAGGCAAACAGGATAAAAATTCCTGCCTTTTGGATTTTATATTCTAATACACTTGTAGTTTACATTCTGGTATATTACAATTAAAATGTACCTGTCTCACACTAAGTTTCTAAATGTTTATGCTAAATGTCTATCTTATTCTAGTTTTTCATTTATTAGCCCTAGTACTGTTGTTTTCCTATCTTTTTAGCTTATAAAATATAGAATCATTTCTGCTTCCTCCTTTTAACATACCACCGATCCTTTATGCTTCTTTAATGCTTTTAACTTTGCTCCCTCCTTTCCATTTATACAGTTGACCATAGTCCATCCCCTTATTACTGCTGGGATGGTTTAGAACACCTGCCTGGTACTCAGTTTCCTATATCTAGATGTTTCTTATTCTGATTTATCCTGTGTGATTAGGCTTGAGACTTTATAAGTTGAAAGAGCACTGGACTAGAAAATAAAGTGACAGGAACTTTAGTTGTACACTAGCTACATCTAGCTGAATGAACATGTCAAAATAAAATTTCTTTGCTTTCAGTTTACATGTCTATAAACTTATGGAATTTGCCCCAGATTATGTATATCTCTCCTGTTTTTTTTTTTTTTTTAAGACTTCAGAAAAACCGTAAGATAGTACAGTGAATATTTGTGTCTTTTCACCTTGTTTTGCCACATTTTCTTCTCTCTTTTTTTTTTGTATACACTCACATATACACATGGCTTTACTTTTTTTTTACTTTTTATTTTGCTGGACAACTTGATAGTAACCAACATTATGATATTTTAGCAATAACTTTCAAGAAATAGTTATTATCTTACATAATCACAATTCAGTTCTCACACTTGTGAACCTTAATATTCATACGATATAGACCGGTGCGGTGGCTCATGCCTGTAATCCCGGCACTTTGGGAGGCCAAGGCAGGTGGATCATGAGGTCAAGAGATCGAGACCATCCGGGCCAACATGGTGAAACCCTGTCTCTACTAAAAATACAAAAATTAGCTGGGTGTGGTGGTGCATACCTGTAATCCCAGCTACTCAGGAGGCCAAGGCAGGAGAATTGCTTGAAACGGGGATGCGGAGGTTGCAGTGAGCTGAGGTCATGCCACTGCATTCCAGCCTGGGACTCCAGAGTGAGACTCTGTGTCAAAAAAAATTCATACAATACTGTCATCTGATTTTCAAATTTCAAAACTTGAAATTCTACGGAATTGCTTATTGCTAAACAAAACTTTGAAGGGCAATAGTCATATATGGTCTCATTTTTAAATTTCTCCAATTGTTCAAATAATATACTTTATTTTTGTTTAATGCCAATTCAGGATCCAATATGGGATCATTTGTTACATTTGGTTGTCATGTCTTTTTAGTCTCCTTTAATCTAGCACAGAGTTTTCCTGCTTTTCCTTTATCTTTTATGAAATTGACATTTTAAAAGTGTTCAGGCTAGTTGCTTTGAGGAATGTTCCTCATTTTAGATTTTTTTCTAATTGTTTCTCATGATCAGATTTAGTTTAAACATTTTTAGCATAAATATTACATGGATCTGTGTTCTTATCATTGTATCCTTTAAAGAGACACAACTGTTTAGCCCATTATTGGTAATTTTAAGTTTGAGCATAGGTTAGATTTGATTATTGCCATGTAAACAATCTTTTTTCTTTTTGTCATTAATGACTTATCTGTGGAGTGATAATTCTGTGACTGTGTGAATATTCTTTTTCTTTGAATCCTAGATTCTATTCTTAAACCAACCTAATGTACATTCAAATATTTACATATATGTAAAGTTTCTTCTGTTGCATTTAATTGTCTATTTTATATTTCATTGCTTGTGGCAGGAATACCTTTATCCTTTCTATTAATTAATGCCTCTCTCTCATTTCTAATTTTGGTTCAAATTTCACCTCTTGCAGACTGGCTTTCATAATTTATTCTCAAAGCCTCATCACTACAAACTTTGAGCACTTTAGCACATGGCACAGGGCTGGAAACAGATAGTACGCTGCCTCATCCCCTTCCAGTACCTGTATGGAATATCACCAGTTAATCTTGGTACTTTTCCCTGCCAAGTTCAGACAGAATTCTCAACACAACAGTAGGCTATGTAACCAGTCATTTATGTGTATATTATAGATATATATTTGCTACAGTGTTTGCTTTTAGAAAAACATACATCCGGAGCAATAAAAGTGAAAAAGGTCAAACAAAAAGAAACATACTAATAATTATAACATCACCTAGGCTAAGAAAATTGTTACACTTGAACAGTACATTCAGCATTGTGCTTCCTGGCAGCTAAAGCAAAAAGGAATCATTTTGCATAGTGTCATTATCATGTTTGGGAGTTGAGGGAGCATATTACTTTGACAAATGAGACAGAATTTTTTATGTTGCTGCATTATAAAATCACTTAAATTAGATAACTCTATAAAAATATTGAACTATTTAAGTGAACCATAAGAAATTACCCTTTTAAAAAGCTGAAAATATTCGAATATTGGCAATTTAATATGGTTCAACCTAATATATAATGGTAATAGTAAATATTTTCAGTGATCTTAGAGAAGATGCAGAAACATTCAATCTGATTTGCTCTTTATAAAAACTGATGGCATAATATTAAAATACCATTGAATATAGTCATTTCTGTGAATCTAAATTAATATAGCTATAGTCTTATAATTTTCTTATTGTAAAAATAGAGCTTAAAAACTTTATAAAGGAATGAAGATAAGTATCATCCCTTAAATATTTCTCAAATACCAGTTAATGTAAATAGGCTTTGTCAGAAGCTGTCAATTTAAGATTGTATATTTTACCAAATGGTGAAAATTCATTGTGAATCTATTAAAAGGCAACGATCAATGTGTTTTAGCTACCAGAGATGGAAACACTGTCACAGCAGTGGCAAAGTTAAATGAAAAAGCCTGTATTCTTGATCTAAGTCGAGGGTCATTTTACCTTTTACATTTTCTCATAAGTGCTGTACTATGAATTAGGTATTGTTATAGATGATACTTTTTTCCCCAGAAGAGGCCATGTCTCCTACTTTTCAGTTTCCCTCTAGTCCTTACTTTATTTATTAATGTTTATCTAGCATATAAACTGATGGCATAACAAAAACTATGTAATGAAGAAGGTCAAAGATAGATTCCTCCAAAGATTCTAAAACTCATATACTCTAGTACAAGAAATAAAACACGTGAAATATATACAACAAATTTTAAATACATTAGGTCTGTAAGTGAAATATTAACAAAATACAGAAGTCTTTTAGAGAAGCAAGAGTTTGCTTAACATGAAAAACATAAAGGAAGACTTCCTGGAAGTAGTAACATTTGAACCAGACTTGAAGGCAAGACAGGTCTAATAAGATGAACTGGTATTCAGGGGAATAGCTATAAGGTAGACAATGGAATATTCACAATGAGATGAGAGCTCTAAAGGTGGAATTGACAAGCCTGAATATCTAATTAGATAGAAGGATATTCAGTAAGAGGGAAGAATCAGAGATAATATTAAAGTTTTTAGTGCCAACCTGACTACAGTTTCTAATCAGCATATTAGTGCCTTACTTTTAAATATTAATAAACAGTATTGACTTAGAAATGTTTATTCAACTGTAAACATGTAAGATTTGTACATGTTTATGTATGTATGTTAATAGTGATTTTTAAAGTTTAAAATATGAATATAACAAGGTAATTTAAGAAAATACCCCAAAACAGAAGGATATGTTTCCAGATTGAAAGAAAACATCAAGATCCCAGCATAGCAGATGAAAACAGACCCACACCAAGGCACAGCACCTTGGAATTTCCAAACCCTTGAGGTAAAAGAAAGTTCTCACAGCTTCCACTGGGAGAGAGAATAGAATAACGCCTCGTAGATCTGGATTGAGTGGCTTCAGACTTTTCAAGAACAGTCATGAAAGCTAGAAGCATTAGAGCAGTTGATTAAAAATTATGAGAGAAAATTAATTTCAACTTAGAATTCTGAGTTTTTAGCCATGTAAGGTCTCAAAAATCCACTTCCAATCCTCTTTCTCAGTCAGGTTTTTGGAGGATATGCTCCACGAAAAGCATATTTGGAGGATATGCTTCTTTTTTTCGACATAAACCGAAAAAGAAGACATGAATGCAGGGAAGAAGTAAAAGAAAGATTAAGGGAATAATATAGAGAGAGATTGAGGAGAACAGAGGCTCCAGAGAGGTTTCTTCAAGATTAAATTTATAGACTGTTCATATCTTAGTAGTTTGAGAGGAGATTTAAACAGTTGGTGAAGATTTTAGGTGCATTATTACTACTAAATAAAGTCAGCCTGCTTTTTAAATAAGGGGAGGAGACGTGCAAGAAAGGAAAAGCCATGAATAGCTTTTTGTTAACATATGAACTTGTTTAAAGACACTTGGTTGGAGTCTTGATTGTTTTGTAAGAAGAGCTAAATGGTATTCCTGCCCCCTTTCTTCAGCTGCAAGAAATAGAAATACGTTCTTTGATAATGGCTTTTGTCCCTCCAAGGACTGTCTTTTCATTGTTTCAGTGAAATAGCAGTTGGTCAAAAGTCCCTTAAGCTAAAAGAATTGCGAGGACCACCGAGATTCCTAGGAGCAGTTTTCTAGCAGCAGTAGTTGAATTGTGTAGTGAGTATCTCCCACATGGATTCTCTATAGTTCTATCACTTTATACCATTTACTGTCACAAGCCTCTTATCAAAAACTTTGAAGGAATGTGTTATTTTATATATGTACCTTAGTATCTACACCCATTCACCTAGATCTTTCATTGAATTAGGTTTTCATTGCACCTTACCTCAATTCTGTTGCATATTTATTTGAAGATCTGATAAACTCAGAAAAGTATACATGTTGAGGATACATTTCAACCATTTTTTCTGAGTTCATATATATGAGGCATTAGGCAGCTTAGAAATCACAGGTTAGTTGGAAACATAGTCTTAACAAATTTGTTATTAAAGGTAAGAGAAATAGCATAAAATTAAGTTCAAGTTTATGACCACAGTATGTCTCCTTTCACTGGTATCAAAGTCTCAAGGGTAGAAGTAATGTCTGTCTCTTGGTTGAGTGCCTTTTTCCTCCCTATCTCTTGAAATTCAAACTTTGAATATACTAGTAAAATTCTGGAAAGCTATACAAGAATATGTCAATAATCTTAATCAGAGTTATGGAAAAAGTTTTATGTACAAAGATGTTTATTGCTGTTATAAAAATGAGTCATTGTTTGTTAAATAATAGCTGAATGGCTAAATAAATTATGACACATCCACAATAGTGTCACGAAGCCAAAACAATTGTATTTTTATAGACTTTTTACAGTATAATATTAAGTGGGCTATTAAATCCACCTATGCATATGTAACATATAGATGAACATATTAATAGTATTTCAACAATATCAAAATGTGAACTATAGTTTAGCTTAATTGAAGTTATTTTCATTTTTAAAGATATTTTTTGGTTTTGCCTTTGTAAATATTGAAAAATATCTTTTAAAATAATCTATTTCAAAAAAAAATGGGAAGGCTGGATCCCTGCTAAGTATCAAAATTAATTTTCTATAGAGCAAAGATTTAAATATTTAAAAAAGAAATAAAATCATGAAACATTTGGAAGTTTTTTTCCAACTCTGGGGAGGAAGATGTCATGATACAAAAACCAGAAATCATCGAAGAAAAGATTGAAACTTTAATGACATAAAAATAGAAAACATTTGTAAGAAAAAGAGAGCACTAAACAAAGTAAAAGACAAATAGCACAGTGGGATAGCATTTCTTAAAATTAGAAGTTGTTAAAAAAAAACTAAGCTTAAAAAATAAGTAGAAGCAGTTCTTAGAAAAGAAATGGCTATAAACACATGAAGAATGCTTGATCCACTTGTAAGAAATAAATGAAATAAAACTAAACATCAGATACTATGTCTTATTTACTATCACACTGCTTAAGATTTTAAAAGTGTGTTCTGGTGTTGGCAAGGATGTAAGAATCTAGTCACTTTCAAACACTGCAAGTGAGAGTACACTGCAAGTATATTTTTTGTTGTTGTTAAGGAAGCAGGGTCCACCTGTGGCCCCTGACCCCACTTGGAATAATATTCTTAAAGTATCCTTAAGTGTGTGTTGTCAGTACTTCATTTGTCCTGATAGTCTGTGTGAGATATTAATATCCTCAGTGCTTTACTGTTTGAGTTAGAACTACCATGCATGCAGTCAACATGTTGAGCTATAAATAACAGCATAGCACTTGTCATATTTAAATAAATTGTGTGAACACTGTGATGCGTAGCTCTACTACAATGTGTAATTTCTCAAAAATTAAGGCTAATATTGTATTTAAAATGGCTTTTTTTGAAATATAAAAATAGTATGTGGCTACTGCAAAATGAGTTAAGTAGTATAGAACTGAAGAAATGACAAAAAAAGATAAGTTTATTTATGCCTCATATCCAGTCTCACTCCCCACAGAGAATAATTATTATAGTTCTTGAGATATCCTTCTGGAAATTTTCTGGGTATATGCAAACATATAAAAATATATATTTATAATATATCCTTTAGCTTTTTTTCTCCATATATAAGATTGTATATACCTATTTTTCTGAAACTTGCATTTTTATCTTTTTATCTAGGAAAGGTTTCCATACTGATATATATAAATCCACTGTGGAATGTTTTATAATTTATTTAAGCAGCACTCTATTGTTAGTTATGTAAGTTGGTTCTGGTTTTATAAACAGAGCCGCAGTGAATGTCCTTTTACATATATCTCTGCTCCCTGTGTGAAGATAAACGTTGGTTAGATTCCTAGAAGTAAAATGGACGGCTAGGGCAATGGCATGTGCATTTGTTATAAACAGAATTAACCAAAATAAGCTGAGAGAGCTAACTCTTCAGAAAACTTCTCAGAAAGTTTTAGAAAATGAATTAGAAATGGTTAACATCAGATGGGTATTCTGAGAAGTATGGAAACATTTACACAGTATCTGATAGTGGGTAGTAAGATTGGAATGAACAGACCTTTTGTTTTTAAGTAAATCTTAGACAACAGAATAAATCACTTAAAACGTGTTTTCTGTAGGTTAAGAACGTAGATGAAAAGTCAAACAATCAGATTCTTAGGAAGTAAATGGAATCAAAGTTTCAGTGTTTGCTCACACTTTTAAACTAGTGCTTTCTGGAATCCTTAATTCTACCTCTTTATTCTTTATCAAGATGTGAGCTCTATTTCTACTAAGTAAATAGTGATTAAAATATATAGACAATACAATGTAATGTATGAAACAAAAATGTGTGCCAGCTGTTTTGTGTGCTAGGGCTGTATCAGTGACTATAATAGAATAATCCTAACATAAAAGAACTTATATCCTAAAAATTTCATTTACTCTCTCCCTAACATATAATTACTCTGTTTTGAGTGCCTGCCTGTAAAAATATGCCCTCTGTGTGTTATCCAAACACTTCATTATTCTCTTTCCTTGTCTTAATAACATTATCACCATTTGTCTCACTCCATGCTCACACTCCTATAAAGAACTGCCCAAGACTGGGTAATTTATAAAGAAAAGAGGTTTAATTGGCTCACAGTTCTGCATAACTGGGGAAGCCTCAGAAAACTTATAATCGTGGCAGAAGGGAAGGCAGGCACGTCTTACATGGTGGCAGGCAAGAGAGAGCATGTGCAGGAGGAACTGTCTAACACTTATAAAACCATCAGATCTCATGAGAACTCACTCATTATCACAAGAACAGTATGGGGGAGACTGCCCCCATAATCCAGTCACCTCCTTCCACATGTGGGGATTATGGGGATTACAATTTGAGATGAGATTTGGGTGGGGACACAGAGCCAAACCATATCACCGTCTGACATAGGTGTGTGTTGTTATCTGGTAGAGATCTGGATCTTGCTATGTTGCCCAGGTTGGTCTTGAACTCCTAGGCTCAAACAATCCTCCTGCCTTAGCCTCCCAAAGTGCTGGGATTATAGGTATGAGTCATCACACTGAGCCTAGTTGTTGTGTTCTTCTTCCAGTAGAATGTAAGCTTCATAGCTGTAGAGACTTTTAACTGCTATGATCTCCCAGACACCTAGCACATGAGACACTCAGTAAAT
Source organism: Plecturocebus donacophilus (assembly GCA_004027715.1). NCBI lineage: Eukaryota > Metazoa > Chordata > Mammalia > Primates > Pitheciidae > Plecturocebus > Plecturocebus donacophilus. The sequence goes on along the minus strand of PVKP010000885.1, from coordinate 92,237 downwards.
ATGTATTGAGTTTGTTGATACATTTTTAGTCTGTTAGGCAAGAAAAACTGTTGGCTATTTGCATCTTTACTCTGATTGCTCTTAAGTGATCGTTTTTAATTATATCACTTTATCATTTTCAGTTGTGTTTTTTAAGGCATTACCTGATCATCTGGTATACAATTTCAAAATTGTTCCCTTACTCCATGTTATTTTCCTTGATTGACTTTTCTTCATAGCACCTATCTTCCAACATAGCATATAATTTTCTTAAGCATTCCCCAATTAGAATATAAATTACATGAAGAGTTTACAGTATTTTCATATGTTTTGGTTATTGTTTTATCCTCAGTATCTACAGGAGGGCCACACATATAATACGTATTCCATTATTAAGTGTTTGCTGAATAAAGGATTGTATCATTTGATTTCAAAGGAGACGGTTAAAAAAAACCCCAGAAATTTTATAAGATCTTGTATATAATCAAAGTAGGAGGGGGAAGAATAAGAAAATAATAGACCTACTTTATTTCCTGGTTGGGGCTTAGGGCTTGATCTTAGAATTCACTTAATGTTAGGAGGTAGCTGATAGTGAGTCAAGGAATTAATAAAGCAAGAAGAAGTGACCCAAGGCAAGACGTGGAAGCTGAGGATGTCAGGGCTGCGGATTTGTTTTCAGTGGAGATTCAAAGGTCCAAATGCCCACATAAAGGAGAAAAAAAGAAACAGTACAAACCAACTGGTTTTAGAGTTACATAAAGTTGATAACCTAGAAAAATGGTTCTCAAACTTGAGCGTGCATGAGAGTCACCTGGAAGGCTTCTTAAAACGGGATGCTAGGCTCTCTTGACAGAGTTTCTGATTAATAGGTCTAGAGTGGGGCCTAAGAATTTGCATTTTTAACAAGTTCCCAGATAGTGCTGTTGCAGCTGGTCTGGGGGAATCACACTTTGAGAAGCACTGACATCTGTGACTGGGTAAAACATTTATGTAAGCAATTAGGGATTAATGAATTAACTATACAGGCAGAGAACCTAGCAGACTATAAAGTCAGGTGGGCAAGTCTTTGCTTAACTGCTCTGTTTATGTAGTTCAGTCTCTTCAAGTAGGTATACTGGAAGACAAGAATCACGGTCTCCACATTTTTAAGTGCCTCCTTTGTCCTGTTGCAGTACAGTCTAAATATTAGGCACTGGGATACACACACACACATGAACACACAGAGTGAATTTCACTTATTCTATTTAATATAAGGATTTTCCAGTTTCAGTTTAATCTTTGAAATATGCTCGCCAATTTCTTTTGCTACAGTAGAGGGAGCTACAACCCAAATTGTACTTACATAGCAGTAACACAAGACGACTATCTTTTTTCATTTTTGTTCATTAGTTTATTTTTTAAAAACTTTTAAAATCAGCTTTACTGAAATACGTTAAGTGTACAGTTTATTGTATTTTGGCAAATGTTTAAGCCTGGGTAAACATCAGCCTTAGTGGATATATGGAACATTTCCATTCTAATTTTGCAGTCAGTTCTACCCACCCCCAAACTCTTACCTGCTTTCTATCACTATAGATTGCTTCTTGTAGAATTTCATATAATTTGAGTCATGCAATATTCAGGAGGAGGTAAAGGATAATCATTGTTTAACGGGTATAGAGTTTGAGTTTTAAAAGATGAACAATGTGAATATACTTAACACTACTGAACTATATACACTTAAAAATGGTTAAGGTGGGAAATTTTATGTTATGTGGTGGCTTTTGTCACAATTACATTTATTTTATGTCTGGTTTCTTTTTTGCATGATATTTTTAAGGTTAATTCATGTTGTATTTATCAATAGTTCATTCCTTCCTTTTTTTTTTTTTTTTTTAAGACAGGCTGTTGCCAGGCTGGAGTGCAATGGCATAATCTTGGCTCACTGCAACCTCCACCTCCTGAGTTCAAGCAATTCTCCTGCCTCAGCCTCCTGAGTAGCTGAGACTACAGGTGCATGCTACCATGCCCAGCTACCTTTTGTATTTTTTTTTTTTTAAGTAGAGATGGGCCAGGATGTTGGCCAGGATGGTCTCAATCTCTTGACCTTGTGATCCGCCTGCCTTGGCCTCCCAAAGTGCTGGGATTACAGGTGTGAGCCACCGTGCCCAGCCCTAGTTTATTCCTTTCTATTGATGAGTATTATTTTCTTGTTTGGCTATATCACATTTTATTTGTCCATTCACTTTTCGATGGTTATTAATCATATGTTTTTGAAAATAATCAGAAAAAAAGAATTGGTAGCAACAGTTTTTCTCTCAGAACTCAAGTAAATATTGTTGCCCACACTTTATTGCCCTAGGTTTGTCCTGGTTTTAAAAAAATTTCATTGTCGTCTAGTTCTTCCTTTGCAAACAATTTTACTAAGCAAGTTATTCATGATATTTAGTTTGGTTTGCTAACTTAGCTACTTTTTCTAAGGGAACATAATGTATTATAAAGAAAGCTAGTAATAAGTGAATAGAGTAATAGATTTGTGATACCAACTTGTAGTGTCTAGGAGATAAGTATATGTGTGCTTCACTGTAAAATTCTTTCAACATTTCTATGTTTGAAAGTTTTACAGGCCAGGCGCATTGGCTCACGCCTGTAATCCCAGTACTTTGGGAGGCTGAGGCAGGTTGATCACCTGAGTTCAGGAGTTTGAGAACCTGTCTCTACTAAAAATACAAAAATTAGCCGGGCATGTAGGTGCACACCTGTAATCCCAGCTACTTGGGAGGCTGAGGCAGGAGAATTGCTTGAACCCAGGAGGCAGAGGTTGCAATGAACCGAGATCATGCCACTGCACTCCAGCCTGGGCAACAGAACAAGACTCTTGTCTCAAAAAAGAAAAGAAAATAGTTTTATAAAATATTGGGGCAAAAAGGAGGGAAAAACTAGTGAATTATCCAGAATAGGTATTGTTAACTGATGTTATTATCATATCCTCTCCTAGTTTTAATTCTCTTTTTAACTGCTACTGTTATCTTCATTTGCTTATGAATTATTTTCAGTATAAGTAAATGAATGCACAGTTAGCTAGCTATCAGACTATTAAAGCAAATTCCCTGAGCAAGATTTTGAAATAAGCTCATAGACAACTCTGATAGTGGCTTTGTCCATAAAATATCAGAAGTGTATATTTTTTTAAGTTGCTAAGCAAAAGTGACTAAGTAATATATTTTAGAGAGGGAGGGAATCAGTGATGGTATTGTGGGTGAGGATTCTCAGATAAGGGGGGAAAAAAAGAGAAGACAGGAAAACAAAGCCACTGTTCCCTTTCATTTATCTTTTATCTTGTCTGTAACTGGATCCTGAAGTTAGCCTCCTACCATGAGCGGACTGTTTTTCCAGCTGGATGAAAAGAGTAGCATCAAGTCCCCTATTCTGCTGTTTTCTGCTCACTTATTCCTGGAGATAAGCTAAGTCAAATCAGTATATACTTATTAAGTACCAGCTTTCTCAGAGTTGTGCTATTTGAGAATTAAAGTATATGAAACATATTTCTACCCATAAAAAGCTTGGAGTCTAGTTTAAAAGTCTCTTACCTTTAGGCATAGACAAATCTAATAAAAGTACAAAGTATATATGCAGTTGGCCTTCCATATCCATGAGTGAATTCAACCAACCATGGATCGAAAATACAGTTTTTTTCAAAAAATTGCTTCTTTATTGAGCATGTATAGACCTTTTTCTTGTCATTATTCCCTAAGCAGTATAACAACTATTTACATAGATTTAAAGTGTATGGGAAGATATGCATTGGTTATGTGACTATAATATGCCATTTTATATCAGGGTTTGAGCATCCAAGGATTTTTGTATCTGAGAGGTTCTAGAACCAATTCCCCACAGATACTGAAGGACAACTGTAGTAGGTTCTAAACAGAAAATAAATGTTTTAGAAATTCAGAGAAGGGAATTTTGGTGGAGGCTGAAGTAGTCATGAAGAAAGACTGAATAATGAAGCTGAATTAGTAAGATGTTAATAGGTGAAGTAAAGCAGAAAGTAGCTCTCTGAAAAGAAAGATTCAGCCTGAAAAAATACCTTTAAAAAAACACTAAAGAAACTAGAGCAACTAAACTACATTCACTAGGAGAAGTAGTAGGAAATGGAATTCTAGAATCAAAATCAGGGCAGCAACGTGGATGACCCTTGAGGACATTATGCTAAGTGAAATAAGCCAGCCATAAAAAGACAAATATGGGGTGACTTGACTTCTATGAGGTCCCTAAAGTAGTCACATTTATAGAAAAAAAGTAGAATGGTGGTTACCAGGGACTTGGGGAGGGAGTTGAAATTAGTTTTAGTTTTGCAAAGAATAGTGTGAATATACTTAACACTACTGAACTATACACTGAAAAATGGTTAAGATGGTAAATTTTATGTTATATGTTTGTTACTACAATAAAAAAAAATAAAGCAATGGCATGCTAAAAAGGGAATTATAAGATAAAATGGAAAGCACTCATACTTCAACTTCCTCTCCTCCAACCCCTTCATCCAACTTTTCCCTTCTTTAATATTATCTTTCTCCTATCCCACTGTTTCCCTCCATTATTCCTAAAATAGTAATATTGAGTTCGAAATCACATTTGAACTAGTACCTTGATATATAATGTATTTGGATTCTTGCAGTAATTTAACAAATTATATTCCAGGTAAACAAATATGGCTAAGATGAAACTAGAGCCCCAAAGGAAGAAAAGTAACTTATTATTTTAAATTACTACTGCAAATGCAGTTGGATTGAAGAAAGTATAGATGTATTTAATGTCTATTTTCACGAAATTCTAGGAAGTCATGGTATGAAGACATTAGAAAGGAACTAGTCATCATGAAAAATCAGAAAGGATTTCTAAAAACAAGTTCTTGGTGGACCATCTAATGTTCTTTTTGGATTGGATTAATAATAGATACAAGGGTAGGGGATTCCATGAACATAATTACATGACATTCAGCAAATTGTTTGACACAGTCTCTCAAAACGAATGAGTGGAACTTCTGCTTAATCTAAAGATGGAACCAGATTTACCCTTCTGCCTTTAATAAATGGCGAAATATATATGAAACAATGGTTTTTGAAACACCAGACAGGAGGCAGTGAAGGACAGTAATCTCTGAGAGATGGGAAACAAATGAAGTGAGCCCTGTGACTGCCCAGCTGACTTTCTTGATAGAGTTTCCAGGACATAGTACAGGGAGGGGACCTGAGACAAAGCCCAATGCATGCCCTGAGGAGATGAAGCTGTGAGTGTGGGGAAACTAAAATAGCTAGAATTCACAGGAAAGTACCAGAGAGGAGAGAGCTGCAGAGAGAAATAACCAGGGGAACCCACTGGAGTATTCAGCAGAGTCCTGATCATCACATGCATGTGAAGAACCTGCCTGAGGTAAGGGAAAGAATCATCGTAGAGGAATAAAGGCAGCAGTTTCTGGTACTCACATAGGGCCAGGAATAGTGCCTGTTACCAGCAACCAGACTGGAAAAATTCATAATTCAAGTGGCACTGGGTAGAGTGAGTACTCAGGAAGGTCCTGCCTCAATAGTGGGGAATAACCTGCTGCTTTGGACCTACGTAGCAAATAATGAAAGCAAGACCTGAAAGGACCAAACTGTTTCTAGGTGATCTAACTACATCCCTGAACAAAACTCAAGATTTATATAAAGGAATATAAAAATAACTACCACCCAACAAGGTAAAATCCACAATGTCTAGCTTCTAGTCAAAGATTACAATGTATGCAAAGAGACAGTACAATGTGATCAGTAATTATGAAAATAATCGAAACCAACTTAGAACTGATAAAGATACTAGAATTAGTAGACAATGACAATTAAAATATTTATAACTATGTTCCCTCTCTTCAAAAAGTTTAGAGACCTTGAAGATATAAAAACCCAAATCAAATTTCTCTAAACCAAAACCATAATGTTTTGAGTTGAAAAATATACTAGATGAAATTATTAGCATGTTAAACATTGCAGAAGTGAAAATTAGTGAACTTGAAGACTTAGCAATGAAACTATCCAAAATGAAACATGAGCAAAAAACAAGAACCTTTATCAAACTAGAAAGAGATCAGTGAGCTATGTGACAACTTACAGTGGCTTAAAATACGTGACATTAGAATCTCCAAAGAAGACAAAAGAAGGTGGACCCCCCTCCAAAAAAACCCACTTTTTTTTTTAAAGAAATAATGGCAAAAAACTTGACAAAGTTGATGTAAACTATACACCCACAGATCCAAGAATTTAAACAAACTCCAAGCACAAGAAACATGAATGAAGACAACTTCACCAAGACACATTATAATCAAATTGCTCAAAACCAGGGGTAAAGAAAAAAATCTTAAAAGCAACTGGAACAGAAAAAACTTAGGTAAAAAGGAGCAAATATAAAAATGGCAGCAAGAATCAACCATGGAATTTTAAACCTTCTGATGCAGGAAATTGAAAGACTTCAAGTGATTTTACAGAGGATGTTTATATCATGACAGCTCATGAATGTCATAATAATAAAAATATTTCCCGCTGAAGACTGACTCCAAATTCTGAAAAAGCAAGAGTTTACTATAAAACAATGAAAAAACCTATTATAAAGAAGCTCATTTGATTACCCAGTGAAAATGCGTAATTTTAAAAAACCCAAAAAGTGACAACATAAACTATCTAAGAATAAAAGAAAACTTCTTATTTAAAATAGCAGCACATATACTTTGGAAATGAAAACTGGAGAAAAGATAAAACTGTTTTTACTGTTCATGTTCTTGGAAAATCACTATTCAAATCCCTTTTATAAGTATATATTCACTAATAAAAATATGGTAACAGAAAGGGATATATATATATGTTTTTAAATGGCATATGTTTTCTTTTATGATGAAACGTTACAGATAGCCCAGATCCTTTATGGGGTGAAACTGTTCCATAAAAATATTAGCAAAAGAAAGTAAAATTGATAAAAAATAAAGCAGTAAAGAAGAAAAAATTTTTTAAAAAGAATGACAGTTGCTTTAAATAAACTTTAAAGCAACAGCAGTTAAGAGACAAAGAGGGACATTATATAATGATAAAAGGTCTTGTCCAACAGGAAAATAATCACAATCTTAAACATATGTGCACCTAACACTGGAGCTTCCAAATTTATAAAACAATTACTGATAGACCTAAGAAATTAGCAACACGATAATAATGGGGAACTTCAGTACTACACTGACAGCCCCAGACAGATCATCAAGACAGAAAGTCAAGAAAGAAATAATACATTTAAACTTTATGTTGGCACAAATGGACTTAACAGATATGTACAGAACATTTCATCCAGCAGTTGCAGAATACACATTTTATTCAACAGCTCATGGAACTTTGTCCAAGATAGACCATATGATAGGCCATAAAATGAACCTAAATTTAAGAAACTAGAAATTATATCAAGCACTGTCTCTGTACACAAGGGAATAAAACTGGAAGTCAACTCCAAAAGGAACCTTCAAACCATGTAAATACATGGAAATTAAATAACCTGCTCCTTAATAAACATTGTGTCAAAAACAAAATCAAGCTGGAAATTAAAAAATTCTTTAAACTGAACAACAGTAATTACACAACCTATCAAAACCTCTGGGATACAGCAAAGGCAGTGCTAAGAGGAAAATTCATAGCCCAAGAACACTAACTGACATTCTAAGGTCACCCCTCAAGAAACTGGAGAAGCAAGAACAAACCAAACCCAGCAGACGAAAGGAAATAACCCAGATCAGAGCAGAACTAAATGAAATTGAAACAAAACAAAACAAAAATACAAAAGGTAAATGAAGCAAAAAGCTGGTTCTTTGAATAGATAAATAAAATTGATAGACCATTAGCTAGACTAACCAAGAAAAGAAAGTTCAAACAACCTCATTAAGAAACAATACAGGAGATACTGCAACTGACACCACTGAAATACAAAAGATCAGTCAAGGCCACTATGCACACCTTTACACATGTAAACTAGAAAACCTAGAAGAGATGAATAAATTCATGGAAAAATACAACCCCTCTAGCTTGAATCAGGAAGAATTAGATACCCTGAAGAGACCAGTAGAGAAGCAGCGAGATTGAAATGGTAATTTAAAAATTACCAACATAAAAAAGTCCAAAACCAGACAGATTCACAGCAGAATTCTACCAGACAGTTTCCACAGGATAGAGAAAGAACCATCCCTAATTTATTCTGTAAAGCCAGCATCACCCTAATAACAAAACCAGGAAAGGGGGTAACCAAAAAAGAAAACTACAGACTGATATCCTTGATGAACATAGATGCCAAAATCCTTAACAAAAGGCTAGCTAACCAAATCCAACAACATGTCAGAAAGATAATCCATCATGATCAAGTGGGTGTCACACCAGGGATGCAGGGCTGGTTTAGCATATACAAGTCAATAAATGTGATACCCCACATAAACAGAATTATAAATCACATGATCATCTCAATGGATGCAGAAAAGCATTTGACAAAATACAGCATCGCTTTATGATTAAAACTGTCAGCAAAATCGGCCTACAAGGGACATACATCAATGTAATAAAAGCCATCGGTGACAGACCCACAGCCAGCATAATACTGAATGGGAAAAAGTCAAAAGCATTTCCTCTGAGAAGGGGAACAAGACAAGGATGCCCACTCTCACCACTCCTCTTCAACATAGTACTGGAAGTCCTAGCCCGAGTAAGCAGACAAGAGAAAGAAAGGGCCTCCAAATTGATAAAGAAGTCAAACTATCGCTATTTGCAGATGATATGATTGTTTACCTTGAAAACCCTAAAGACTCCTCCAGAGAAAGCTCCTAGGACTGATAAAAGAATTCAGCAAAGTTTCCAGTTACAAAATTAATGTACACAAATCAGTATCTCTTCTATACAACAACAGCAACCAAGTGGAGAATCAAATCAAGAACTCAACCCGTTTTATAAAAGCTGCAAAAATAAAGTAAAATACTTAGGAATATACCTAACCAAGGAGACAAAAGACCTCTACAAGGAAAACTACAAAACACTGCTGAAAGAAATCGTAGATGACACAAACAGATGGAAACACGTCCTGTGCTCGTTGATGGGTAGAATCAATATTGTAAAAATGACCATACAGACAAAAGCAACCTACAAATTCAATGTAATTCCCATCAAAATACCATCATCATCCTTCACAGAACTAGAAAAAGCATCCTAAAATTCATATGGAACCAAAAAAGAGCTCAAGTAGGCAAAGCAAGACTAAGCAAAAAGAGTAAATCTGGAGGCATCTCACTACCTGATTTCAAACTATGCCCCAGGCCATAGTCACCAAAGCAGCATGGTACTGGTATAAAAATAGGCACATAGAACAGTGAACAGAATAGGGAACCCAGAAAGAAAGCCAAACAGTTACAGCCAACTGATCTTCGACAAAGCAAAGAAAAACATGAAGTGGGGAAAGGACACTCTTTTCAACAAATGGTGCTGTGGAAACTGGACCCTCATCTCTCACCTTACACAAAAATCAACTCAAGTCGAATTAAGGACTTTCAGACCTGAAACTATAAAAATTCTAGAAGACAACGTTGGAAAAACTTTTCTAGACATTGGCTTAACCAAGGATTTCATGACCAAGAACTCAAAGCAGATGCAACAAAAACAAAGATAAATAGTTGGGAACTAAAGAGCTTTTGCACAGCAAAAGGAATAGTCGGCAGAGTAAACAGACAACCCACAGAGTGAGAGAAAATCTTCACATTCAGTACATCTGACAAAGGACTAATATCCAGAATCTACAATGAACTCAGATCAGTAAGAAAAAAATTACATCAAGAAGTGGGCTAAGGACATGAATAGACAGTTCTCAAAAGAAAATGGACACATGGCCCACAAATATGAAAAAGTGCTCTGCACCACTAATGATCAGGGAAATGCAAATCAAAACCACATTGCGATACCACCTTAGAACTGCAAGAATGGCCAAAATAAAAAAATCACAAACAGTGTATGTGGGTATGGACGTAGTGAACAGGGAACATTTCTACACTGCTGGCGGGAATGTAAATTAGCACAACCACTGTGGAAAACAGTGTGGAGATTCCTTAAAGAACTAAGAGTAGAACTACCATTTGATCCAGCAATCCCACTACTAGGTATCTACCCAGAGGAAAAGAAGCCATTATACAAAAAAGATACTTGCACACACATTTTTATAGCATCACAGTTCACTATTGCAAAATTGTAGAACCAACCCAAATGCCTGTTAATCAATGAGTGGATAAAGAAACTGTGGTATATTTATATGTTGGAATTACTACTCAGGTATAAAAAGGAATGAATTAACGGCATTTGCAGTGACCTGGATAATATTGGAGACTATTTTTCTAGGTGAAGTAACTCAGGACTGGAAAACCAAACATTGTATATTGTCACTGATATGTCGGAGCTAAGCTGTGAGGACACAAAGGTGTAAGAATGACACAGTGGACTTCAGGGGAAGAGTGGGAGGGTGGCAAGGGATAAAAGACTACCAATATGATGCAGTATATATTGCTGGGGTTATGGGTACACCCAAATCTCTCAAATCACCACTAAAGAACTTACTCATGGAACCAAATACCACCTGTACCTCAATAACTTATGGAAAAAATAAAATGAATGACAGCAGAGTCTCCCATAGAAGCAGTATTCCTCCTGAGCATAAATAGAACTAAAGAAGATTTTGGCAAATCAAATCTAACAGCATATTAAATAGACAATACGTTATGACTAAATAGGTTTATCTCAGGTGTGGAGGGTTGATTTAATGTTTGAAAATCAATCAACTAAAAAAAGATCACCTCAGTAGACATAGAAAAGTTTTACGGCATAATGTAACATCCATTTCTGATAAAAACTCTCAACAAAGTAGGAATAGAAGGAAATTTCTTAATCTGATAAGAGCATATATGAAAAACCTACAGCTAACATCATATTGAATGTGGGCTGGGCGTGGCAGTGGCTCACACTTTGGGAGGCCAAGGTGGGCAGATCATGAGGTCAGGAGTTCGAGACCAGCCTGACCAACATGGTGAAACCCTGTCTTTACTAAAAATACAAAAATTAGCCAGATGTGGTGGCATGTGCCTGTAAACACAGCTAGGGAGACTGAGGCAGAAGCATTTCTTGAACCTGGGAGGCGGAAGTTGCAGTGAGCTGAGATCAGGCCACTGCACTCCAGACTGGGCAAGAGACCAAGACTCTGTCTATAAAACAAAACGGAAAACTCAGTGTGTTACTCTAAGATCAGGAACAAGACAAAGACGTCTGCTGTCTTCGCTATGCCTGGCCGGAATGTTTTTTTTTTAACTATTTTATTTCAGCAGGCCTAGTTGTGCATCTTACTGGATTTCTTACACACTATTCTGAAACTATTATCTTTGTGTTTAGATCATTTGGGTGACTGAGGTTTATTTCTGTGATATTTTTCATCAAAGGTGCTCAAAATAGGTTATTGGTTTTTTTCTGCCATTATAACTGAGCTCACTTCATCGTCTTGAATTCTAATTGAAGCTCATTTTTCTCCCCTTTTTATTTTCAGATATTTGTATCTGCTGTTCTCCGGTGATGACCTTTTACCTTTAGACCACTGGGTGTTTAATACAGAGGCTCACCCTCTGCCTGTGTTACATTTAGCCAACACCACACTTTCAGGTAATCCTGCTGTTCGATGAAAGCAGCTCCAGAAGGACCATTCTCACCTGTGTTTTGTTTACATGGACCACTACAGAAATTCGTTTGGAGAGGCGGCTTTTGAAAACCTGGACCTCTGTGTCAACATGACAGGGTGAAACTATTCTCCCTAAGACTTTTCAACTTGTAGATGTATCAGCTTTGAAATTATTCCATTTTATACCTGACCAAAAACATGTTCTGGTATGTATTGGACAGAGACCTGGATGTACTTTGATTGGTAATGAGGTGGTCACAGGAGAAATGATGCCTGGTACTACTGTATTGGTTTTTTAAAGTCCTGAAGTCTGGAGGCTAGACTTCCTGAAAGCAAGCCAAGAATAAAGAGCACCTAGCAGGACTTAAAGATGGCCTTTGGAACCAATTATATATTTGTTTCCTCCTACAGTGGAGCAGCGTTCAAATCAAATATTTACATATTGCTTATCCCTTTTTCTCCATTTTCATAATGGAATTAACTCAAAGAAACAAGAATGAAAGAATAGTTTAACTGCATCAGTAACAAGAAGACTCAAAAAAGAAACAGGAGTACCCATCCCTATCTGAATTTTCAAGTTCCCCATTGGATGACCAGACTGGCAACCATTTCAAATCGCAGTCTATTTCATTGAAATTTCTTGGTTAAGTTTAATTTTTTCTGGAGGCATGATCTCACAAAGAATACTCTTCAAGTCTTTTTCTCTATATGGAATCATCGAAACATATTTATCACAATCACCACTTACGAGCCTGAGTTTGGGATTTTGTGCATGTAGTTCAGTCTAGTGTTGGTAGCATGACAGAAAGTGGGGAAAATGCCGCAGTTTGTTGCCTTGAAACCTATTCTAAGAGCAGTCCTTGGTTTTGTTGGTACATTATTTTTTCCAGACCATCACATCTACCACATAAATTTTATCTACTTTAATCTCATAATAAAGTTAGGAGAGTCACTCAACTTACTACTTTATTTATGTGGCTTGGCAAAAAAAATCAATATGCCATTAGGCAGCTCTAAATTTGCCTTGATAAGCTAAATTACTTTTGTAACTTACTAAAGCAAAACAAACACAATGAAATTTTCTTATTCTGTCTGGAATGGGGGGGTCTTTTATTTATAATCTCATCAGATGAGTGAGCTGTTCACAGATATTGTATGTTTTTTAATTTTCTCCAAGAATATTTATAGAAATAAAGAATCAGAATAGTTTCAAAATTTTCAGTGATAAAAGAGTGGTGTAATTAATCATATTACACTAAAATTGGGATACATCTAAGGGACTTTGTCTTACTATCAGTAGGTTTTGCATGGACATTCCTTTTTAAATAAACTAGTTCTTTATATTTTGGCAAAAAGAACTTAAATTTTATCAGGAACTATAAGATAAATATCTAGTGCTTATAAATTTTCTGTCCTTAAATTTATGTGACAGTACAAGATACATTTTTGCTCTTTTCGTTTAATATAGACATCTTCCATTGTCATTAATAAAAGAAACAGTATAATTAGTATAATATTTACTGTGAATTTGAAGATTTCATGAAACCAAGTTTGTACAAGAAGCCCACCTTGGAAATCTGAAGGCTTATTTTCTTGTTTGATAGTGTTTCTTTTTAAATTAGCTTTTAGATATAAGTTGGGAAAGGATTTAATTAATACATTATTTTCTAAGGTGCATCATCTTATACCACAAATCATTAATTTTGACAGTTCTGCTGATGATCCATAAATGATAACCACTGCAAAATTTTTCAGTATACATAGAAAATAAGGATGCAGGGCCAGTTACAATAGTCCTTCAGAGAGTTAAATTATAGCACATGTTTTGACATTGTAATACCTTTTACTACTTGAACATTTAGATTTCTAGATGAGAAGATACACATATTACTGTAACTGTAGAAGGGAAAAGGCAAAGTATTTCATTCTAAAAAACAGTTAGCCTTCCTCATCAAAGTAGCACAAGCCCACTTATGAATCACTAAGAAAAAGTGAGAAACTTGAATTGGCAAAGACCCAGAGCATTAGTGCAGACGGCAATGAACTCTGAATTCTCTTTCACCTTGTTTAGAAGAATGCAGAGTTAAGGGACCTTCTTGGTTCCCCAGGAACTTCTCAAGGGATAAGGAGAGAGAACCCCTACTCCCAAGTGCCCTATTTGTATTACTTAGATAGATGACTGGAGCTTAAGAGAAGGCGGGGAAGTATGCAAGCAGAGTCAGTTCTGGTACAAGCAAAGAATTTGACAGGGACAATGGAAGGGTCTTCTTCACCACTCCCTACCTTCTATGTGATGGAAAGACTAGAGCTTATAAAAGTACTTCCATTTTTTTGTTCTCCTGAATACCAAAGGCAATTAAAGTCAGCTACAAATGACTTGGCAGTGTCATGTTTTATTTTTGTAATAGATTTTTAAATTATTTCCTTCAAGATCAATTCTCATCCCATAGAATGCTTAGCTTCTAAGAGTATTCTTTACTTCTGTCTTTTACAGCTCTTTGCATTTTGTAGACCTTCATACTCAGGTTAAATATTCATTGCATTTATAAGACCTTCTTCAGAGAACCCAGAAATGGTCCTTTCCAGTTGCCTCTTCAAAGAGCTGACACCTTACCTGTGGCTTTGGCACAAATGTGCAGAATAGGTAGGTCAGTTGGTGCATAATAGAAAAAAATGGGAATTTTGAACACTCTTCTGTCTTCTACGTTTATTTCTCTTCATTTTAGATTCACACTTTTTACATTAAACCAGATTTTTTGTATTCAACCAGTATTAAGTTATTAAAACCAGGAGAATGGAGCCCTAACCAAAAAGAAGTCTCAACTTAGAAAAATAAGTCCCCAGTCAGGTGGTTTTTACTTTCTTGTGGGTTGCACATTTTGTGTCTCTCCAACACCAACGCATTCCTGACTTTAAGCAGATGTTTATATGTAAAAGTAAAACCTGGGTATAGAAGGAATGCATTCTTTTCATGGAGTATTGACCCTGATCCTCTGTGATGTCATCTAGGGTAACTCAGGGCTATACTTGCTAGATTTTAACCATGCAGTTTGAAGTCTTAATCACCCTCTCATCCTCTCCACTTGCACTGCCAAAGTCTTTGTCACAACTCCAAATCTGTTGATAAAAGATGGTGTTTGCCATTCTCATTACAATGCAGTTTCTCCTTAAGCCTGGAGTTTTGTGAATAAGTGCATGAGTAAATGAGAGGATGAGTGAACGAACATGAATGAAGTATCTAATATGTGCCAAGCATTGTGCCTGGCACTTCCAATCATTAGAATGTTTTATGTGATTCCACAGCATTTTCTGTATGAGAGTAGTTCACAACATTTTAAATGTTTCCAATATGAATTGTATTACAAAATTCTTAATTTTATATTTCATATAAAGAGGAAAAAGAAAAGGTTTATAATATATTTTAAAACAATGGGTTACTATATAATACTAACAACTATAATTGTAGTTAATAAGTAAAATCTCTTGAAAATGTCAAAGAAATATTTGATTTATGATGCAACTTGACTAAAATATTTACTTTAGAAATAAAAACATTCTTATTTTGCTATATCATTTTAATTGCATAATTAAAAAGCAGTGTTTTATAGAAATGCTGGTTATTTTATATTCAAAAAGATTTTGCCACATAATTCATGGGTAAAACTTGCAGTTGTAAATTGTCTTTGCTCTGATATGGGCCCTATTAATAGTCCCATGCTGTTAAATATAAAGAAAAATATACTAAAATATTTCAGAGTTCCAAACAACAGTTCCTAGTAATAGTATTTTGAGTTATTTTTCTTTAGAATTCCTTATACGCAAATTGGCTAGTTCCTCTATCTTTTCCACTCTTTACATATATATATATATGATCTATGTATGTATATAAATACAATTATACACAAGTAAATTTTTGATACTTTTTGTTAATTAACAAACACAGCTGAAAACTGGTTTTGGCTCCACAAATTATAAGCAGAATATTTGAGTAACTATATATGATATGGAGATATTTTAATCCATTTATTCTGGGTCAATAACTGATAAAGATGATTTTCTGTTACTTTGGCTCATTCAAATCATGAAGGAGATGCCCTTCTTAATCTGTCACTGATCAGCAAGCTTCCAGATAATATTTTAGGCTACGGGAGTTAAACAGTCTCCTTATTACTCATTTCTGCTGTTGAAGTGTTGAAAACAGGTATAGATACTATGTAAAGAATGGGTGTAGCTGTGTTCCAGGAGACCTTTATTTACAAAAGCAGATGGAGGGCTGGATTTGGCCCATGGGTCATAGTTGGTGACCCCAATCCCAAGTTTAGTTTGTGTTAGACCCTCTAACCTTTGATCTATGTGTTTTCTCTCTGTTTTGACTTGCATAATTCATTTTTAAATCAAAAAGATGTGTGTATGTATGATTGTGTATATTTGTATAACGTAAAACTATATATTTTGTTGTCTTGAAAGTAGATACACTCCTCCTGGAGTCTGTTCAGGTTTCAGGATGATTGCCTATAATGAAAAAGGCAGAATGGGGTTAGGGAATGTGGGTATGCTGTCAGCCATTATCTTCGCCTTGTTATTTAATGCCATAATTTCAGAGTCTCTATGTAAAAGGAAGGTCTGTGTATTGTCAAAATACTATATTCTCCAAGTTCTGCTCCTTGACCCTTGGAGTGGGATTCTGGATTGCTGGAGCTGCAGAAATTCATCCACTTGGGTACTCTTAGAGCTCTACAGCAAGAATATGATAGAATGTCTGATCTCCGTGCTGCAGAAAGCAAACTTTTGAAGAATTCTAAGCAATAGAAAATGGGTTATATGACTCATCTATTTGGCAGCCACTATCCCTTTTTTAGACTGCAGAACGGTACTGCGCCTGTTACCTCTAGAATAGCCTGAATCTGATGAGTGCAGAGAAAAGATGTATCCAAAAGGAGAATTCCTTTCTCTTGCATAACTCTCCTCTATTCCTTTACAAGTCACTAGCATTATTTCAGAAGTCAATATGCATCATTTTTCGACTAAAGCATACCTCATCCTTAAACTTCCACTATTTAACAGCTAATCCATTTCAAACTTGGTTTGAGCCCAGTAATTGTAGAACTTATAAAATTACTCGTGAAATTACACACCACATTACTAGCATATACATTGCAGTGCACCAATCATTCTAATAGATAATAGAGTTTTCTTTGAGAAGTTTATATTTTACTATTTGGGGAAATTTTAGGGGAGGGGAAGCCTGTATTCAGAATGATAGAGGAGCGGAGACTTATTGTCTCTCTCCTACATTATAAATGAGCTGCCTTTCCAGGTCCAACATGCTGTAAGGTTGCTTCATCTCAGTGTGAATGTAAGTGTGGGAACTCAAAACACATAACATCCATACCCATACATATTAATACGCAGAGGATTTTAAACAATTGCAAATGTCTTGTGGTTATTTGATTTCTACAGAATTCTACTGCAAGGTGTATACCAGAAAACATAATAAAGATAAGCTTGGTTCTTCATTGGGAAAAAATATTTGTAAAGAAAATTTAGAAATTTTTGCTGACTGACAGTATCTTCAATTTTAATTACTGGATTTGGGGGTTGAAATGCCATCCTTCAGTCTCACTGGTCTCAAATTCATTGATAGATTTTTTTTTCCTAAACTAATAAGTGGGGTAAGTATAGCCTCCTAAATTGGTACCCACTGGCGGCTCCTGAACTGGTTTCTAGTCATGCCCTCTAGTATGTGATTTTTACAAATTAAAGGTAATATTGTATATTGAAGTTCAAATAAACATGTTCTTTAAGTGAAAAGTCTTTTGTTGAGCCTTCATTTTTACCCACTGATGACAGTTCAGTTTCTACCTATGTACAGAAGAGCAACTTTGGCTTTTACAGTAACTGGTAGTCTTCAGTGTCTCTTTCAGAGTATTTATTTTGGATCAGCTAATCTTTACATTATTGATGTTACAGAACGATGAAGAGTTTGGTTAGAGGGTCATTTTTTATTCCAACTGATTTTGAGAAAACAAATCATAGACGTATGTGACAACCTTATAGTGTTACTGTGATGTTATCCCTAAGACCTAGTCCAGTCCAGCCTCTGAGATCATCAAGCTTATGATTGCCTCAGTCACCAGACCTCATTCTGTCACGTTAAAATCTGACCTGACCCTTCTTAAGTGATTCTTGTGCAAATATAGGCCCCAAAGACTTGAGCAATAGGATCAGCTCGACTATAGATAGTGGTCTAGTCTGTCAATACTGTAAAAGCACAGGATATTTAAAACCCTGTACCCAGGGAACATCAAATAAGGTAGTTGTAAAAACCTTCTGAACTAACAGCCAATTTACATCCTTCATGTGTTAGTTCTTCCTGGCACGGTGAATTTCAACTTGGGTCAAAATTTTAGACTAAAATTACATTGTGAATGTATCAAAATTAATTGCAGACATATTTTCTGGAGCAACTAAAACTAAAACAGGACCAGAAAAAAATTAAATAAGGAGCTCTAAGTGACTATAGTTTGATAAAATTTGGGCTTCTCTTTGCCAGATAGCTGAAATATTCATCTTTATTTCATTGGATTGCAAAGGAACTGTCATGCAAATAGCATTCAGCATGGTTCAGATACTAAGCCTGCACCCTTTTTCTTGGTTGACCTAACAAGTTTCTTTTGTTATTTTTTATTGTGGTAAAATATATCTAACATAAAATTTGCTATTTTAACCATTTAAGTGTACAATTTGATGTCATTAATAATAATTACATCAGCAAGTCATGCAACTATTGCCACTACCCATTTCCAGATTTTCACCATTCCAAACAGAAACTCTGTAACATTAAGCAATGACTCCCCAGTGCTCCCTTTCCTCCCCCAACTCCTGGTGTATTAGTCCGTTTTCATGCTGCTAATAAAGACATACCCCAACTGGGTAATTTATAAAGAAAAAGAGGTTTAATGGACTCACAGTTTCACATGGCTAGGGAGGCCTCACAATCATGGTGGAAGGCAAAGGAAGAGCAAAGGCATGTCTTACATGGCAGCAGGCATTGAGAAACTGCCCTTATAAAACCAGATCTCATGAGATGTATTCACTATCACAAGAACAACAGGGGCGAAAGCTCACCCCCATTATTCAATTACCTCCTACCAAATCCCTCCCACAACATGTGGGGATTATGGGAGCTACAATTCAAGATGAGATTCAGGTGGGGACACAGCAAACCATAGCACCTGGTAACCTTAAATCTACTTTCTAAGACAAATTTCTTAACACTACTAAATCTTCTTGCCTCAGAAAGAGGGATAATACAGGATTTTTAGCAGAATTAAATGAGAAAAATTCAGGCACCTAGCCCGAATTTAGCTTAAAGCTTTAGGTGTTTTAAAGAATTTTTGTTAGCAGATTGGAGTAATCATTTCTAAAGGAATAGAAAAAAACATAAAGAAGGGCAATTACAAGGGCAATTACAAAGAAGGGCAATTACAAGGCTCTTCACAAGGCAGTGAAGAGCCAAGAAAACCATCTAATTACACCTTCTCATTTTAGGCACAAGGAAACTGAAACCCAAAAGGGAGGGTAAAATGAAGGCATCAGATGATCTTTAAGATAGTCTTTCAGTGTTATCGTTCTATGAAATAAGACTTGTATAGTTGTTATTTTGGTTATAAAAAAAAAGTTTAATAATATGCAAATACCTTGATAATGCATGTGAACCAAGCAGTTTAAAAACTGTAGAGCAGAAGCCATTTTTTGTTAGAGACACATCAAAAATATATACAGAAAGTTAATAGCAGTTATCTTTGTGTGGTAAGGATGTAAGATTTTTTTTGCAATTTCCTTGTTTAACTTAAACATTTTTTTTATTGAGGTATGATTTAAGTAAAATATTCCCATTCTAAGTGTATTATTAAATGATTTTTAGTAAGTTTATAAAACTATATAACCATCCCACAATCCACAAAGATCCCATATATTCATTTGTAGTCAGTCTCCATTTTCAACCCAGCCACTGGTAACCACTGGTCTGCTTTCTGTCTCTGTAGATCTGCCTTTTAACTGGACATTTCATATTAATGAAATCAAACAGTATGTGATCTTTTGCATCTGACTTCTTTAACCTAGCATAATGTTTTGCATTTAAGGTTTAGCAACACTGTAGCAACTATCAAGAGTTACTCCTTTTTACTGCTGAAAAAATTTCATTGTATGGATATACCATATTTAATTTATCCATTCACTAATTGATAGACATTTGGATTGTCTCCAGTTTTTGGTTATTATGAATGATGCTGTTAAGAATATTTGCATACAAATCTTTGGGTAGATATATGTCTTCTTTTCTCGAGTACATACCTAGGAGTGGAATTTCTGAGTCATATGGTAAAGCTATGTATAACTTTTCAAGAAATTACCACACTGTCTTCCATAGTACTGTTTTTACATTCTCACTAGCAATGTATGACGGCAAGGATACCAGTTTCTCCACATCCCCACTAATACATGTTATTGTCTTTTTGTTATCTGCCTTTTTTATTATAACCATTTTCATGGATGTGAAGTTGTCTCTCACTGTGGTTTTAATTTTCCTTGCCCAAATGACTAATGGCATTGGGCATCTGTGATAGTACCTGTTCATGTCTTTGGTAAAATGTCTATTCCAATATTTTATCCATTTTAAAAATTGAATTGTCTTATTGAGTTATAAGAGTTCTTTGTATATTCTATATTTTCTCTAAGATTGTAGTTTGTTTTTTTCATTTTTTACTGGTGTCTTTGACATGCAAAAGATTTTAATTTTAATGAAGTTCAGTTTATCAATGTTGTCTTCTATGGATTGTGCTTTCTTTCATAATCCAAAGTCACTAAGAGTTTAGACCTATTTTTTTTTAATTTTATAGTTTTAGCTCTTACATTTAGGTCTATGATTCATTTTGAGTTAATTCCTCATGAATATGAAAGGTCTAACAATGTTTTATGCATTAATATCCAATTATCACAGTATTTATTGAAAAAGACTATTCCTTTCCTATAAATTACTTTGGCATCTTGGTGAAATATCCACTGACATTAATTTCTGGACTTTTAATTTTGTTCCATTGATATATGTGTTTTCTTATTCCAGTACCATACTATGTTGATAACTGGCTTTAGAGTAGTAGTTCTCAGCCAGAGGGTGATTTTGCCCTTCCTCCCTTCAGAGACATTTCGCAATGTCTGAAAACATTTTTGATTGTCATGACTGGGGGTAGGGGGTGATTCTGGCATCTAGTGGGGTAGAATTCAGGTACTTTTTTTACTGAAAGTGGGTCACTCTTTCCTGTTTCTTTGCATATCTTACAATTTTTTTTGTTGAAAACTGGACATGATTGTAGAACTCTGGGTTCTGATCTGATCTCTCTGACCCAGGGAGGTGGTAGTTGTTGCAACTGCTGTTCTGTTTGTTTAGTGATTGGTGCAGACTAATTCTTTGGAGGCTTTTTTCCCCAAGTTGCATCATCATTGATGTCTCTGCTTAGTTTTGTATCTTTAAAATCTTGTTTATATTTTTTAAGCCTGGCGTCCAAGGAGTCAGCCCTCTGTCAATATAGTTTAGTGGTCAGCTAATGATTTGTCAGAGCTTATACCCAAATACCTTGGGCTAGGACGGGCTTCTACACGTTGCCAGTGGATCCACGTGTAAGCTGGAGAACACATTCAAAGTTTGTGCAGTTTACAGGTCTTCCCAGCTTCTACTTCACCTAGGGCCTTATGTCCAAGGCCTCACATTTAGTCAGGAATGTTCGGAGGTAGCTAGGGCTTTCTCTGGTTTCTCTTAAATTGTGTTCCACTTTGTCCTTGCATGCATCCTTCTGTGTCACCAGAGATAGGTGGCAAGTACACTGTGGCTGTCTCATTCCACGAATCTCCCTGTGAAGTTTCTGGCTTGTCTGCCAATCTCTTGCTTGGCCCAACCAGAACCAAAACCTCAGGCTAGCTGCACTGGCCTTTCCCATTCATTTGCTACTCAGATTCCTTTCGTTTCTAACAATGACCAGGAGCACTGAGTCTTTCTGCATTCCACTCCAAATCAGTTTTTCTACATTCCACTCACAACTTGTCCTGCTCCAACAGAGCTGCCATGCTGACGGCACTGGACGGGAAGAAGAGCAGCTCAGGGCTAAAACACCGCAGACACACTGTTCTTACCTGGTTTAAAAGTTTTTCTTGGATAAAAACTTCTCAATTTGTTGTATGCCTTTGATCAATTTCCAGAATCCTAAATGGTTCAGATTTTTTAATTGTGCATTTTATTCCTTTTGAGGGAAATGATTTGCTGAGCTTCTCACTCTGCCGTTTGTCATTCCAGAAATGAATAGATAGATGTGTATATAGATACCTTTATTCATATTCTTTATAAGTTCCTCTATAATTTTCAGCCTTCTTAAAGCTTTACTCTCCCCATCTGGAAGGCCTTCATCCATTTCCAGCAAAGTCCTGCTCATCTTTCCTCACAAAACTAAAGGCTTTCACAGAACATTTCCTGATTAACCAGACTTCTAGTGATTCTTCCATGTTTGTACATCCATAGTTGTTCATAACTTCTACAAGTCTTCATATTCTGCCTTCTAATATTCATTTGTGGACATGTCTTTACATCTTCTACTAGATTAAGGATGTAGACAGTATCTTAATTATCTTTTTATTCCTTTTAACAACAAATTTGTTGAATAAACACCCCAGTTCTCAGAGCTGATACTCTTTTCATCAGGCCAGGCTGCCCCATTTAAGGTTGACTGTAGTCCATTATTACTCTTGATTCTGAGTTTTCTATCAACAAAAACTTTACCAAAGCTGTAAATACTAAGAAAAGTCTAAACCTTATAAAAGAGATACGGCGTGTATTTCTTCCTTTTTCTGCAAATGTAGAAAATACACAGCAAACAATGATTTACAGAGAGTATCAGGAGGGCCTCGTGTCAGGGATCCTTAATTAGGAATCCAAAATTGTAGTCCTTGATCTTCTCCTGACTGATTGTTGGTGAGGCCTTAGGCAAGTTATTCAGCTTCTCGGACCTCAGTTTATTTTCTATGAAACAGAACTGGACTAGAACATTGGAACGTAATTCATGAGATCATTAATATAGTTATTCCACACATTTTTTGAGCTTTCGCCTACAATTTTCCAGAAGCTCTCTTGGGCTTCAGGTATACAGAAATCAAAATAAAATCTGTACCCTCAAACAGGACTGGCTCCTTAGTATTGTGGCAAACGCTCTAAGAGGTGTTTTTTCAGTATGATATGGGTAGAGTAGGATCCTAATCAAGTTTAGCCTAGATTTAGGAGGGAAGAGGATAATCAGGAAAGCTCTTGAAGTAACTGACACTAGAACTGAATTTTAAGAGGTGATTGAATTAGAAAACAAGGGGAAAAAGAGCTCTTTGATAAGGCAGAGATACCTGAAGAAGGGGCCAGGGCTATGAGAGCCAAAGCACAGGTGGGGAGACTGGCCTTGAACCTGGACAAGGGCATCCGTTTTACTGAGCGCCATAAGACAGCCCTCTCCTGTAGCTCTTAAGCGCCTTCAGTGGGGGTCCGACAGGGGTACCTACCAAGATCCTCAGGAGTGATTCTCCCTTCTAAAAGTCCGGTTCAGTCCTCCACCAGTACCAAAGAGCCCATAAGATGCAAAAGTGAATGTTACTTAAGAAGAGGTTAAGGGACTCCCCGGGAATGGATTTCAAAAATACTCTTCACTTCAAAACTTCGAATGAATCAAAATGAATGTCTTTGAAGGAAGGCAGTCATGTTTTAAAGGAAAGGGCAGCATCTTTTTAGTCTTGTTTGTGAAACGTTTCATCCCTGACTTGGTTGCAGTGGAGGCCCCAGCAGGCTGCTGGTATGCAGGCTTGCCTGAGCAACTGTACAAAATGAATTTGGTGTGAGCTCAGTAATTTGAAACAGCTCAGCATTTGAGAGTCTCGAAATAGACGCCAGCAGAGGGCGGTAATCTCTTCCTCTCTCCTCCCTGTCTTCCCTTCCCTCCCTCTCCCCTTTCCCTCCTCTCTCTCTCTTTCCTCTCTCTCCTCTCCCTCCCAAGGTCAGCTGATTGAAGCCTGGGAGGCTGGAGATACAGCGCAACACCTTGCTTAAGCTTGTCAACACAGCCTGCTGCTGGCCGACAGTAGGGTGCAAGGCTCTTGGTTGCTCAGGCAAGCCTACAGCCTGCTGGGGCCTCCACTGCAACCAAGTCAGGGATGAAACGTTTTACAGACAAGACTGAAAAGACCTTCCCTTTCCTTTAAAATGTGACTGCCTTCCTTTAAAGGCATTGAGCTAACACGTAAGACTTACTAGAAGATGAAAAATATAATCTCGTGACAAGAGTAGCCTAGAAAAGTTCTGATTTGAACCCTACGAATGATTTTAGTTCCTGTAGAACAATAGGTGTGTTGTGGAATAGTATATTTCCTGATATAAATTGTAGTTTCCCGTAGTTGTTAGGCCATAACTCTGCCTAAGTGCTTTTGAAATTATTTTTCTTTAAACATTTGTGGAATGTGTATGTACCAAAAACTGTGTGAGACACTGGAAATCCAGAGCCAACCATGACATTGAACTCTGGAGCCTCCGAGCCGGAAGAGGGGGACAGGCAAGCTGCAGATTACGTTTTGCTGGTGAAGGTGTGTAGGAGCACAGAAGGAAGATGACTCGGGGAGCAAGGGAAGTGAATTGACCTCAGTAAGGGTGGTGTTGGGGGGATGGAATTGAACCTTTTGAAGTAGGGAAGAGCTACGTG
Organism: Plecturocebus donacophilus; assembly: GCA_004027715.1. Taxonomy (NCBI): domain Eukaryota; kingdom Metazoa; phylum Chordata; class Mammalia; order Primates; family Pitheciidae; genus Plecturocebus; species Plecturocebus donacophilus. The sequence goes on along the minus strand of PVKP010000885.1, from coordinate 67,743 downwards.
GTGGTGAAGATAAAGCGGTGAGGAATTTATAACTCAAGATTTCAGAGAAGAATTATCCACTTGACTGAAATTTCAGCAATGAGAAGTTTGTAGGATGTGATAGGCGTCTAGCTGCAACACGTGAAGGAGAGGCATTCGAGGAAAAGGAGACATTGACGGCTCTGAGGCAAGGAGGGCATGCAGATTACAGCAGCCAGTCCTTCCAGGCAGGGCTGCAGAAAGGTCACCACAGTGCACGACCCATTCAAACGAGCAAGAGGCTGCAGCAGAAGGAGCTGGGGGAAGGTAGAAGAGGAGACCAGCGCAGGAATAGGGCCCCGTCTTGGAAGACCCTTGTCAAGAGTTTGACTTTTGGCCGGGTACAGTGGCTCATGCCTGTAATCCCAGCACTTTGGGAGGCTGAGGTGGGGGGATCACTTGAGCCCAGGAGTTCGAGACCAGCCTTGGCAACGTGGGGAAACCTTGACACTACTAAAAATACAAAAAATGAACGGGGTCTGATGCACACCTGTAGTCTCAGCTACTGGGGAGGTCGAGGCTGCAATGAGCCTTGATGGTGCCACTGCACCCCAGCCTGGGTGACAGAGTGAAACCCTATCTCAAAAAAAAAAGATTTGACTTTTATACCAAGCAAAATAGAAACCCCGGGAGACTGAGCACAGTTGTGGCGTGATCTGCTCTGTTTTCAAAGGGTCTCCCTGGCTTCTGTGTGGAAAACAGACGGTAGGGGAGCCATGATGGGATAAGGGACACCAGTTTGGAAGCTACTGAGATAATTCAGGCCAGGAGTGCTGGTGACTCAGACCAGTGGTGAGGGAGAGCAACAGTGGTCTGTATTTTGAAGGTAAAGCTGACGTGATTATATTACATACTGGGCATGTAAAAGAAAAGATTTGACTCCATTGTGTCTGAGCTATTGGAAGAAAGCAGTGACCATTTTTGAATGCGGAAGATTAAGATCGAGGAGGGGTGCAATGAGGAGTTTGTTCTTGAACATGTTAAATTTTAATTTCTTATTAAACATCCAGCTGTTTACTGAGAGTAGTTAACCATGTGAACCTGGAGTTCAGAACAGAGCTAGGCTGGAGTCACAAATGTGGACAGTTGTCAAGGCATAGCCTTGTAGACCTGAGATCCCTTAGGGTAAGTCACTTAGAGGTTGAGAAAAGAAATCACCGAAAGGCTGAGTCCTGAGGCCGTCCATTGTTTAGAGGTCTGTGGGATAAGAAGGGAGCAGAGAAGACCAGAGAGAGCCAAGGGGCTGGGTGGAGAACCCAGAAACCAAGGAGAGGGAGTGAGCCACGACTCAGTGAAGTGAGTCCTGAGAATTGGACTGGGTTTGGCAACATGGTGATGACCCACGTGATCTTGACAAAAACTGTTCTGTGGAATGAGGGGGCAGAAGCCAGCTCAGAGCAGGTTCAAGAGGAAGTGGAAGAAGAGATGGAGACATGAGTATAAACAAGCCCTTACAGGAGTTTCACTTGCCATGAGGAGCATAAAAACAGGTGGTAGCCAGGAGTGAGAGGATCAAGAAGAGATTTTCTTTTGGAGGGTGATGTTACAACCTGTTTCTATTCTGATGGGAATACTCCCTCAGAGAGGAAAAGTTTGGTGTTGCAGGAGAGAGGATAATTGCTGGAACCACGTCCTTGGGTCGGCGGTAGGCGTGGCCTTGACGGTAGGCGTGGCCTTGACGGCAGGCGTGGTCTTGGCGGTAGGCGTGGCCTTGACGGCAGGCGTGGTCTCACCAGCGCATGGAAGCCGAGCACCTGGGGAGAAAAGTAGGTAGTGGGAGGTCTGCACAGGGGAGTTCTCTTCTGATTCCTTCTATTTTCTCAACAAAATAGGAAGTAAGATTATTAAGAAAGGGAATGGGGAGAAGATGTCGGCATTTAAGGCAAAAGAGCATGAGAAAAAGGATAAGAAATAGTTTTAAAGGGAAATGGCAGTTGGAAGGACTAGGAAAACGGCCTGTTTTATTTTCTGGCAAACTGGACTATTGCTGCCTATGGACTTTCTGCCAACCCTCCCACGGAGGACAACTTGAAAAGCCAAATAAATCTTAAAAACAAGGCCGGGTGCAGTGGCTTATGCCTGTGATCCCAGCACTTTGGGGGGCCGAGGCAGTTGGATCACCTGAGGTCAGGAGTTCAAGACCAGCCTGGCCAACATGGTGAAACCCTGTTTCTACTAAAAACACAAAATTAGCCCAGTGTGATGGCCTGCGCCTGTAATTCCAGCTACTGAGGCAAGAGAATTGCTTGAACCTGGGAGGCAGAGGTTGCAGTGAGCCAAGATTGCATCACTGCACTCTGGCCTGGGCAACAAGAACAAAACTCCATCTCAAAAAAAAAAAATTGTAAAACAAAAAGGAAAATCTTTTAAAATCATTGAAGAACTAAAAGCTAGTGAAGGATCGCCAGACCAAAATCTAGGAGAAATGAACCCAAAGAAGTAAACTGCCTAGCATTCCAGGCTACCTTGACCTGAAGGCCTTTGTTAATAAGGAAGAAACATCTGGGACACTGAGTTCCTCAGCTGTGCCTGGAGGGGAGCATCACCATCAGCCACCCACCTGCACTCCCAGTCCTTTTAGGCTCGCCTTCAATTCATATGTCTATGGGATGCTCTGGAAAGAGGAACAAGGCAGAGCCTCTGCCTTATAATCTGGTGGGTTTGAAGAAGGGGAAGCCAGGAAGTTGCCCCTGAAGCCCCCAGTGTAAATGCACATGTGACCTGGAGATTGGATTGTCTGTTTTATCCTATCCACCTTAGGAAGCAGAAAGCAGCATGGCAAAAGGAGAGGACCCCAGATGAGGAAGGAAAAGAAGGCTGGGTGCGGTGGCTCATGCCTGTAACCCAGCACTTCAGGAGGCTGTGGTGGGAGGATTGCTTGAGACCAGGAGTTTGAGATCAGCCTGGACAACATGGTGAGACCCCGCCTCTAGAAATAGTAATAAAGTAGCCGAGCGTGGTGGCTCGCACCAGTCGTCCTAGCTATGCCAAAGACCGAGGCAGGAGAATTGCTTCAGCTTTAGTCGCAGCTGCAGTGAGCGATGATCATGTCTCTGCATTCCAGTCTGGGCAACAGACTGAGACCTCGTCTTTTAAAATGAAGAAGGTAGACTCAGGGTGGGAGCAGCCATAGAATTGTCCAGGGGTTCTTCCTGCAGGCCTCCCACCACAGCACAGTTGTGCTAACCTCTGGGAGTAGGGAGCTACAGACGGCAGCGGTCTCCAGCTGGCACCCCAGGATCTCATATCTGATACTGCACTTCAGAGGCTCCCTGTCCTCACAGGGAGACATCAGTCTAGCCCCTCCACACTGCTCTAGCCTCATCATCCACCACCTGCTGCTTCCGGCTCACACTGTCCCAGCACCAAAATGGGGGGCTCAGTTGGCTGATGAGGAAGAGAAATAGACTGGGCCACAGCAGCCAGAGGGACAAAGAATGTACACACGTGGGGTGTACAGGCAGGCAGGGAGGGGAGGATGTGAAGCTGGCATTGTTTGTAAGAGTGCAAGGATCTCTGTGTACGTGTGTCACTCTGACCAGTGAGAGGGGTTTTGTATCATAGGGGTTACTGTCGTGGGTGGCCCCCAACCCTCTCTGCTGGAGTCCCACCCCGCTTGACTATGCAGCCAGGCTTACGTAATGGAGGCCAGCAGAAAGCTGGGCTTAGCAAAAGGCAGTTCAAGTGAGAAAGAGCAAAGTCAAAGGTAGCCAGCTAAGCCCTGTAAGGGCCCAAAGCAGCAGCCACCTCCTGCTCTCAGTCAGGGCAGGCACTGAGGCAGCAGCCTGATGAGGCTTTGGGCTGTCTGTCAGCGTTCTTCAATGCAAGGAGCAAAACCAACTCTGACTACTTATATAATAGGTGTTTATGGAAGGATATATGGAGGCTCAGATAGTCTGCAGGAAGTCAGAGACCTAGGCTTGGAGAATAGGCAGACAGCAGGGGTTCCAGAGGCCAGGCCACAGAAACCCCCAGATAGGGGCCACAGCCAGACCGCCCCATTGCTGGACCACCCTAGACCTGTTCTTAGCGTCCCCTTGCTTTACAGCCTCATGCAAGGTTTGTGGTTTGTATCTAGGTGAACAGTGTAGAAGGGTCCAGGTGCTCACTCTGGCTGCCTGGGAGAGAGAGCTCTCTGCCTGTTGAGACTCACATAGTAAGCAGGTGTCCCTAAAATTTGGAAGGCTGTTTAGGTGCAAGCAAGCAAAAAAACAACAGGGCTGGGTGCAGTGGCTCACGCCTGTAATCCCAGCACTTTGGGAGGCTGAGGCAGGCAGATCACAAGGTCAGGAGATCGAGACCATCCTGGGCAACACCACGAAACCCCATCTCTACTAACATACAAAAAATTAGCCAGGCATGGTGGCGCACGCCTATAGTCTCAGCTACTGAAGAGGCTAAGGCAGGGAATCGGTTGAACCTGGGAGCTGGAGGTCGCAGTGAGCTGCGATTGTGCCACTGCACTCCAACCCTGGCGACAAGGAGACTGCGTCTCACAAAAAAAAAAAACAAAAACCAAAAAAACAAAACAACAACAACAGCGAAGACAAACACACAGGGTTCCAAGCCCAGGCGTGCTGCATATTCACTGTGTGATCTTGGGCCACAACCATCACATCTCTTTCTGAGCCTCATTTTTTCCATCTGAAAAATGAGAAAGTGCGACACCTTTTACAGAGTGCTCGTGGTTGTAAAGATTAAATAGCTTGTCCCACATGGCATCACTAGGCCCGACCAGCTGAGGCTCAGCCCCTCCTTCCTTCTGGAACAGCCTGTCCTGCTAGACCGGAGTCTGGGACAGAGGAGTCCAGGACGTCACTCACAGTCAGCACTCGGCTCCAGCCTTGCTCAACACCTCCCAGTCTACCGTGACTTTTGTAAGCGGAGGGTAGCTGCCGCATGTCCCGTGAAGACTGACTCTTTCTATACCTCATGCTCTTCTCATTCAGCTCAGCAATAACACCCTTGTATGTCAAGCCTTTCTAAAATGCCAGGCCCTCTGCTAATCTCACAGCAGACATCATCTCCCATATTCCTCATAGCAAACTGAGGAGGGACTAGTATCACTCGCATTCTCAGGCAAGGAAACTGAGCCTCCGAGAGGCTTAGGGACTGTTCGAGACGCAAGCATGCACTCCTCACCCTTGGCAATACCACCTCTAACGCTGGCTGCCTGCGTCTGCCTGTGGGCCCAGCCCTCACCACTTTAGCCTAGAATCCGAAGCCAGCCATCCCTGAGAGCCGCAGCCGCGGGAGATGTTGCAGGCATCCTGCACTCCCCTTCGGGGCTGGGTGGGCCTCTTCTTCCGTAGCTTGGTCTAAGCTGGTTGCCTGGGCCAGGTGAGCTTCACTGGAGCTCTGGGCTGTCCCCCAAGGGCCTGCAGCTGACCGGGACCCCGAAGCCTGGCCAGGGCTCCCTCCTGGCTCACAGGAAGCAGCACCAGAGGAGGAAGGAGCCATGGCCCTGAGGTTCCCCTCTGCCTGGCGTAGCGGCGGGGTGGGCTGCAGCTTCCAGAAGCTGTGCGGGAGCAGCTCACATCAGCACGGTCCGCAGGGCAGCCCCTGAAGACATCAGGACGGAGAAGACAAGCAGAGACTGCCGGCAGCCTCCCAGCGTGTCGGGGACGTGCTCCTGAAAAGGGCGCCTGTGTGGCGCAATCCGCAGTTCCCTCTGGGCATTCGGGCCTCAGCTCTCTTCACAGCAGTACTCGGAAAAGGCGACCGTGTTTGCAGAGAAAAGGAAGCAGCTGACACCTGGCTCCGGGGAGATGGCACATTTCACTTCGCCCGTGCGAGGGCATGTTTCTAAGAAACACAGAAGGAAGCCTGGGGAGGGTTCGGTGTTTTTCCACCTGACAGACGTCTGTGACTTCAAGAGCACGTGCTGCTCCTCACATGCTCTATTCCTCTCCTTTCTCCACCCGCGTTCGCTGGCGGCCTGGCTCAGGAGGAGGGCACTGAAGACCCCCTGTGCGTCCTCAGCTCGAAGTGCTCTTCCTGTGTGGCAGGCAGGCCCAAGGGACACAGCTCAGGGAGGAGCAGCCGCCGCCCTCGCCCGGGCCCGGGGCTGGTGGTTCACGGGCCAGCAAAGTGCCTTGAAAAGTAAGAGCAGGGAGCCAGTGGGTGCCAGCCGAGACTCGGTTGACGTGGTTCCTGGTGTCCCAGCAACACCGGGAAGGCAAAGTCTGCAGAGGGCACAGCCGCAGCCACCCCGCGCCGCTGCCCGAGCTTCCACTTTCTTGGACTTAAGAACCACAAGACTTCTCCTAAAGGAAACTGGAAGGTTTTAATCATCCAGCTTGAGGGGGACCTAGAGGTCATGTCTGGGGGCACTTTGCAAGTTGAAAACCTATCAAAGGGGGAGGGGCTTTTTAGAAAGTCATGCAACATTTGTTTATTTACAAACCACATTGGTAATTATTAGTGCTGAGTTACTGTAAGATTTACAATGGTTCATTATCTTTAGTCCCTACCATCAAGGAGCTGTCAATATATTGTCATTTCTGCTTTGCTCTCAGGCTGCTTTGAAGCAGGAACATTACCCTGGAAAGAGCTTCATTCCATTTAGCCTCTTTGTGAATAATTTTTAAAATCTGGTTTTTGTTGGTAAAAGTGACTAAGCTGACAATTACGCTAAAGACATTTTTGGCTGGAGCTGGTGTGGGTTTAATTCAACTTGACAGGCAGTGATTGAGCGTCTGTTCTACGGCAAGGCGAGGGCAGGCACCAGAGGTGCAGAGGTGATGGAAAGATGGCACCTGTTCTCAAGAATATCACAGCAGCCTACACACACCCAAGCTGCCAGGTGGACTCTGGGCTATAGGACAGGCCTGACGTGCTGTAGGCAGAGAGAGTGGAGAATTAGGAAAGCTTCATGAAGAAGGGGGCATCGGGCTGAAACACTGCCTGCAACCTCTTCTATCTATGGGTCTTATCCTTCTTTTTCTCTTCCAAACCTAGTCTGTTTATTAATCCATGTAATCATGCAATTCAGACATTCGCCAAATAGCCATTAAACCCCATGATGCCCCAGGCACAGTTCTAGACATGGGAGACACGCTGGTGAGTAAGACAATTTTTGTACTTTTAGTTGGGCAAGGATAGACGACGATACCATCAAATGAATAAACAAATAGAATTTCGATTGTAATGGGTGTTGTAAATAAAAGTAAAATAGTGTGAGGGGGACAAACAGTGAGTTCGGATGGGGAAGGCACGTGTGTCCTCTACTAAAGACAGTGTTAAGGAAGTCCTGTGTAAAATGGAGATATCTATGCAGACACCTGAATGGAGGGACAGAGGGAGCCCCGAGAGCTCTGGGCTGACAGTATTCCTGGCAGAGGGAAGGAGTGGCAAGCACAAAGGCACTGTGGCAAAAGCACATGTGATGGCCGGGACGGCAGGAGGATGGTGATGAGCCCAAGGATGGGGAGAGCTGGGCTGGAAAGACAAGCAGGGGCCAGGTATGAAGGCCAGGGTAAGGAGTATGGTTTTTTTTTTCTAAGGGTGGTAGGAAGCTACTGGAAGTTTTCAAGGGAGTCATATGATCTGATTGGTATTTTTGAAGATTATTATGGCTTCGGGTTTTAGAATAAACTTTAAGAGATCAAGAAGGGAAACAGAACTTGAGAAATATTTCCCATTTGAGAAGTGAAAAACACAGTTGACATTTCTGATATAGGGAAAATAGAGGAATAAATCTGGGGAAGGAGGACTTCATGGACTCGACGTTGGACAGAAGTGTAAAATGCTCATTAGCTATCTGAGTGGAGATTTTGAACAGGCAGTAGGATATTTGAGTCTGAAGTTCAGGAAGTAGTCAAGAATACCCATTGCCACCCAGAAGGCAAATTAGATAAGGACTAACAATAGTTCTTTAAGATTCAATACCCAGGAAGTTATTAGAACCTTTTTTTTTTTTGCCATAGTAACATTCACAGAATGACGGAAGAAGGAAAAGCCAAATTCTGGGGGTGAAGATAGTGAGTACAGATTATTCTTTCAAAAGAATCAAATTTCAGTTTTGTTAATTCTATTTATCTTTACTTTCTACTTCATTAATTTCTACTCTTTATTATTGACTTCCTTCTATTTTCTTTAAGATTTCTGTTCATTTTCTTAAGGTAGAGACTTACCTAATTAGTTTCTTCTTTCCTAATACAAGTATTTAAGGATGGTAAAAATTTGTTTGAAAGGTTTCTTTCAAGTATTTGCTTCTAATGTTGAATTTGTTTCAAATATTTGGGGGGAAAAGCCAAATATTACATATGCTGCATAAGCTTTGATATGTAGTGACTTCATTATCACCTACTTCTAACTACTTTTACATTTTCATGATGAATTCATCTTTGACCCGGCCTCCTATTTTATTTCAAAAAATGATGCAGTTGCAAAGATGAGTTTACTGCAGAAAACCAACAAAAATGACAGATTTGAATAACAAACAAATGGAAATTCTAGGAATGAAAAATATAACCACTGAAATGAAAAACACAGTCAATAGATTAAACAAAAGATTAGACACATTGAAAGAGAATGTATCCAGAGTGCAGGAAATAAATATAAGATTAAAGAAAAAAGAAGAAGTTAAGAGCAAAGATACTTAAAAGTCAGAACTAAAATATTCTAAACAATACTCTGAGTTCAGAGCAGGAGCCCTGGAGCTGAATCTTAGGAGAGGAATGAAGATATTGCTTGACTGTGAGACTTTTTGATAAACATGTAACCGCTAAAAGAATAGAAACAGCATGTGAACATTCCAAATCAGTAGAGAGAGAACACATGAAGTGAAGGAAATAGCTTGGTAATTTTCACAAAAGGCAAGAATGAGGAAAGACAATAATGAGCAGGCTAAGATGAAACAGTGCTGTGCCGTTTCTGTGAGGCATAACTCAATGGTAAGAACATGGAAAAGTTAAATGTCCCGCTCCCACTCACCTTGAGGGGTTCAGAATGAGCGCGATGTGATCAGACTTGCCCGTCACTGAGACTGACTGCAACCACCTGTAACACGGGGTGTGCGCTGGAGCAGGGCCAGATGAAGGCTTGGGAAGCCTGGACCTCGTCTGGGCTGCGCCAAGGCTGTGGCAATGAGAGTGGGGATGGGCCAGGGGGGCTGGGAGGTGAAAAGGCCACCTCAGTTATGCTGAGATAAAGTTAAAATGACAGCCACAGGCCTCTGGTCTCAAACAGGGAAATCAAAACCTGGCCTGCATGGTGAGCCCAACATCAAGGGTCTGGGAATTGTGTGAGCTTGAGCTTTGTTCACTTCGAGTGACATCATCAGTGCACAGGGTGTTTGAGCCTCCTGATCCTGCCGATGTCATCAGTGCACAGGGTGTTTGAGCCTCCTGATCCTGCCGATGAGGCGGGTGGCTGTCAAGCTGTTACGTTGAAAACCTGCCTCTGGAGTTGTTGTGTGGGCTCTGCTCCTTCCGAAAGCAGAGAGAGAAACACACACAACATCTGAAGACTACCAACTCTCACACTATTGCAATAAAAATAATCTCTCCCACTTAAATGAAGCTTGCTTGATTCGGATGTCTGTTCTCACAAGTTCTTCACACCTTGCCATGTGGGGAGATGCTATTATTTCATTAGCTGTGCAGATATTATTTTTCACATTTCTTTTTACTGAGAGGAGACAGAGATCCAGAGAGTTGACATGGCTTGCCCAAGCTCACCCAGTGTCAGCGGAGAGCTGAGAGTGGACACCGGGTGGCCTGGCGTGGGCCCAGCCTTTCACTGCTGTCAGGTGTGAGGTTGGTGGGCTGATTTTTAGTATCATCTTGCCAGTACAGGGCACACGAGTGGTAATGTTGCGCCCAAACAATGAATCTTTTCTTTTCTTTGTAGTAACTAAGGTAATGTTTATTTTCTTTTCAACGCCTACTTGAAGATTTGATGCTGGTAAAGATGCTATTTGAAGCATGTTGAAGTTTCGTACTGTCTGAATATTTCAGAAGGAAACTTCAGATTTTTCTTCTTACATACATTGTGTATTTCTTTAATCCTTGGATACACAGGGGTGAAAAAGGAATATAACTAGATTTCAGAATAGCAGAATCTATAGATTTTCATCTATATTTAAGATATCATTGCATGCATACAAGTGTCAGCATCTTTTCTTAAGTAGAATGAAAGGTGGATCTTTTAACAAGTATAATTCAAGAATAAGTTTCCTCTCAAGATCCATCATTTTGATTACCTCTCCAGCAGAGTCCAGCATATGAATTGACTTTCTGCCATCAATCTTCAGGCGTTAGCAAATCCTACAAACAAGTTACCGATATTATTATTACCTGAAGCATACAACGTTAAGGTATTTCTAAAAATCAAGCCATTTTTAATATGTGATGGCTCCTGTTCCATTTTGTTTTAACATCTCATATAAGTAAATAACAAAACAATTTCAAAGCCATGCAGTTTGTCTCTAAAGCAGAATGATCAGAATGCCTCACCATCTTCTTGCTTTTTCCTGTAATTCAGTTAAAATATACGATTATAATTACATTTTAAATACACAACTTAAGGATGTGTACAAAATGTTTTGCTTGTAATTCCTAAATCACTCATTACCTTCACCATGTGTTTTCCATGGTCAAGCTATAGATCAGTTGTCTACTCTATGAATATGTCTATCAGTTTCACCATTCTCTTGGTGAAACTGACTTACCCTGATTCCCCACCTGATTCCTTTGCAAGCATTCATCATTAATCTATTGTAGTCTCACTCTGTCGCCCAGGCTGGAATGCAATGGCGCAATCTCAGCTCGCTGCAATCCTTGTCTCTCATGTTCAAGCGATTCTGCTGCTTCAGCCTCCTGAGTAGCCTATAGCTGGGACTACAGACACATGCCGTCACACCCAGCTAATTGTTGTATTTTTAGTAGAGATGAGGCTTTGCCATGTTGACCAGGCTGGTCTCAAACTCCTGACCTCAAGAGATCCACCCACCTTGGCCTCCCAAAGTGCTGGGATGACAGGTGTGAGCCACCTCTCCCGGTAGTGACAATCTTTAAAAACAAAGTCTTCTTCTGTTTCTGCATATTCAAATGACTGATGTTCAGGATATGGAAGTAGCACATTAAATAACATTGTTAAAGTTTACACTCTGGGAATGCTTTTTGCAGACCAACCCCCACCAAAAAAAAAAAAAAAGTTGTAAGAGCAAGACAAAAATAAATCTCTTTGAAGACATTACATAGCTATTAATAGATACAGAGTCAGCTGGAGTGAGGTGGCCAGACTTGAATGGTGAGAATATCAGAGCAAAGAAATACATTTTGAGATAAACCCAGAATTCTGCAGGGCTTTTTCCTTGAGGCATTTGCCAATTTAAAAGCAGCACAGGGCTGAGAAGCTAGGAAACTGGGCAGCCACAGACACTTAAATAAGACTAGAAAGCTGAACAGAACTTTCAGCAGTCTAACAAGCCTAAGGAAACAAAAATTAAGAGTTCAGGGTTCACCCAGAGAAGGCCCCAGTAAACACTCTAGACATCTTGTTAGGAATCCCAGAAGCTATACTCTAAGAGGTAAGGTAAAGCAGAAACAAATGGCATTCACAAACACTAAAATCTTGTTTGAACCAGTGTAATCTCAGTATGATGAATAGTGGCTCATGTGATCTGCTTCTTCTCTCCCTCCCTACCAGAGAGTTGTTATACAGCAGAAGAGAGAATTCATCACCAGGAAGACAGACGAACCGAACATATCCATCCTGAAGTTCAGGGAGAGGGGAAATAGATGGGAAATACAGAAAAGACCATGAGACATATGTGATAGTGATGAGGTCTAATATATAACAATGTGTAATAGTCTCAGAAAAACAAAAGGGAACGGGACACAACAATATTTTAAGAGCTACTAACCAAGAATTTTCTAAAACTGTGAAAAAAAAATTCAGTCAACAGATTCAAAAGTTCTGTGAGGCCGGGTGTGGTGGCTCACGCCTGTAATCCCAACACTTTGGGAGGCCGAGTCAGGTGGATCACTTGAGGTCAGGAGTTTGAAAACAGCCAGCCAATGTGATGAAACCCCATCTCCACTAAAAATACAAAAATTAGCCAGGCATGGTGGTGCACGCCTGTAGTCCCAGCTGCTTGGGAGGCTGAGGCAGGAGAATCACTTGAACCCGGGAGGCGGAGGCTGCTGTGAGCTGAGATCGCACCACTGCACTCCAGCCTGGGTGACGAAGCGAGACTCTGACTCAAAAAAGGAAAAAAGTATCATAAATTCAAAGAAAATTGCTTTGTCACATTGCAATGCATCTGCTGAAAATCAAAGACAAAGAGAAAATCCTAAAAGCGGTAAGAGAAGAGGGATGTCAAGGAGCAGCAATAAGGCTGGGTGGGTTTACAGCAAAAGCAATGGAAGAGAGAGGATGATGGCCTGATGTCTGTAAAGTGCTAAATGAGAAACAATTAAAAACCTAGAATATCTTCAAAAATGAATATACAACGAAGAGATTTTCTAGGGGAAAGTGCTAAAGGAACTTGTTACTAGCATTAAAGTAAGCATTTCTTTTGGAAGAAAAAAAATATGCCAAATGAAAGCATGGAAATGGAGGGGGAAAGAAGAGCAGTGACGAGGTGAATATGCGCACAAACCTACATGAGTATTGACCGTATAAAACCATAATAGTAATTTCTCGTGGGATTAAAAAATATATTAAAATATATGACAATAATAGCACAAAAGCAGGAGGAGAGTAAGGGGAATTAAAGTCTTAAAGGTCCTTATCTGGAAAGTAGTAAAAGTACTAATTTATGGTAGACTTTAATAAGTCAAGGACGTGTGTTATAAATTCTAAGTGTAATCCTCAAAGGAAAAGTGAAAGTTAGGCTGGGTATGGTGGCTCACGCCTATAATCCCAGCACTTTGGGAGATTGGGCTGGGAGGAGCACTTGAGCTCAGGAGTTCAAGACTAGCCTGGGCAACACTGAGACCTATTGTCTACTTAAAAAAAAAAAAAAGAGTCAGGCTCGGTGGTGCACACCTGTAGTCCCAGCTCTAATTGGTAGGCTGAGATGGGAGGATCACTTGAGTCTGGGAGATCAAGGCTGCAGTGAGCCATGATCATGCCACTACACTCCAGCCTGGGTGACGCAGCAAGACCCTATCTCAAATAAAAGAAAATAAAAATAAAAGTTAATGGAGTAGGGAAAGACACTTTTGAAAAGCTTGGTTAATTGAATAGAGGACAAGAGAGAAAAAGTCATATATCCAGTAAAAACAGTAAGCTAACAGACTTGAATCCAAATACCTCAGCAATGACATAAAACATACATGAACCAAATACTACATTTACAAAGTGAAGGTTGTTAGCCTGTCTCCGCTGGCCAGCGGGGAAGACGTAGAGAATGAGGTGTTCCATGGACCAGACGAGGCCTTCTGTGGGCTCTGCAGGCCTACGGTTGGAACATAAGGCTGAGACCATCACCATCTCACTCGGACACCGGTGACGGCCGAGTGTCGAGTCCATCCGTCAGAAACCTGTTTCCTTTTACTTTCTACCTCCCACCTTTCCAGGGCTTTCAGAAGGAGACAGGCTGGATGCCCTCACACACTGAATCTGTGAATCCACCAGACTCAAAAGGGCTCCAGTCCTGAAGCCTGGGACCCAGGGGTGGGTTTCTTGTGCCCCATATGTCTGTCCCTGGGATAGGGTGAGGCCGAGGCCCTCCAGAAAAAGATGTGCTTCTTCCTGCCTCCCTCCTTTCCCATCCTAACTGTCTCTGAGCCCGGGTCTGTAGATCGAACACTTTGTGTGTGTTCACATGTGTAAATTCACACACAGGCACCTGCTTCTGTCTCCTCCATTTTCTACCCCTTAGCTGCTCTTACCTCCCTTCTAGGCTGCTGCTGGCTGTTTCCCAGGGCATGTGGGAAGCCTGGCTGCAGGCAGCCGTCCAAGCAGTGGGAGATAGGCGGCCCATGGGCCTGGCATTGACAGGCAGGGCCCAATGTTGATTTGACATTAAAATAGCAAGTACCCCCACTTCAGACAATAAAAACTGAGCTATATGCTGCCTACAAAAAATTCATTTGAAATATAATGATTAGAAGTGTAAAAAGTAGTAAGAAGGAATAAGGTATACCATGGAAATACTAATCAAAAGAAAGCTGATATAGCTATATTAATATCCAAAGCATTACTATTAATATCTCTATTGCATAAAAGAATATAATCAGGAGTATTTTGTTAATATTTGCTTATTTAATCTGGAATTGATAGCTTGAACAAATCTCAAAATTCCATTATCTTTTTTTTTTTTGAAACAGAGTCTCACTCTGTAGCCCAGGCTGGAATGCAGTGGCGCAATCTCAGCTCACTCAACCTCCGCCTCCCGGGTGCACGTGATTCTCCTGCTGGGATTACAGGCACCTGCCGACATGCCTGGCTAGTTTTTATATTTTTTAGTAGAGACAGGATTTCACCATATTGGTCAGGCTGGTCTTGAACTCCTGACCTCAGGTGATCCACCCGCCTTGGCCTCCCAAAGTGCTGGGATTACAGGCGTGAGCCACCACGCCCAGCCAAAAATTCATCATCTTTATTTACTAAAAATTGATCGTAGTCTATTGCAACTCTTTGAACAAGTATATTATTTACATTTTTATCCTCCAAAGACTCAAAACTATAAAAAAAACTTAAAGAACTCCTGTAATGTCTGTTACTTTGATATTTTATCAACAAGAAAAAAATGTGTTTTGTTTACCACATTTTTTTCTAAAATTGTGAAATGTATTATTTGTATCTTTGTTATGTCTAGATTGCAGATGATTAATCATGGATGATATTGTACATGGTTTTGGAGATTTTTTTCTTTTCATGAAATGTGGAGAGGACAAAGCATATCCTCACAAGCCATGACAAATTTTTTTGAAATACTTTCGGCCTAAAGGGAAACAACAAAAAGCTAAATATAGTTATTAAAGTTTATTTTGTTAGTGTTTTGAGTGCTGGTACCTCAAACAATTCTACAATGATGTGAAGTATGATATAACCTAATCTCTGTTATTCTTTCTTGTATCATTTAGTTTTTAATTCACATTTTATTCAAAAAGGATATGAAGTTCTTCCTATGTTTATCTAACTAATCCACTCTTTTCTAACCTTCAAATCAACAGACATTCTATTTCCTATATATTCAGCTATTTGGATGTTTGTAATAATTGCTTTCATATGTTAAATTACTCATTAATTTCTGCAGCATTTCAATTCTTTTACTAGATTTAGGGCGTACTGGTGCAGGTTCATTTCATGGATATGTTGTGTAATGGTGAAGTTTGGGTTTCCAGCCTGTGCACCACCCCAATAGTAAACATTGTACACAACAGGTAATTTTTCAGCCCTTACCCCCTCCCACTCTCACCACTTTCGAAGTTCCCAGTGTCCATTAGTTCCTTCTGTATGTCCATGTGTACCCATTGGTTAGCTCCCATTATAAGTGAGAGGATGTAGTATTTGAGGATATAGTTTCTGAGTTATTTCACTTACAATAATGGTCTCCAACTCCATTTATGTTGCTGCAAAAGGCATAATTTCATTTTTATGGCTGCATAGCATTCCATCATGTGTGCATGTATATATATATCCAGTTTCTTTATCCAGTCATCTGTTGATGGACACTTAGGTTGACTCCATGACTTTGCTATTGTTAATCGTGCTGTGATAAACATACGAAAAACTATACCATGCAAACAGAAAACAAAATTGAGCAGGAGTAGCTATACTTATGTCAGATAAAACAGACTTTAAATCAATAACTGTAAAAAAAAAAGACAAAGAAATGTTACTATATAATCATAAATGGTTCAATTTAACAAGAAGATATAACTATCCCAAATATATATGCACCCAGTACCAAAGCACCAAGATCCATAAATCAAATTCTACTAGACCTAAGAAAAGAGATAGACAGCAATACAATAATAGTGGGGAACTTCAACACCCCACTGATAGGACTAGACAGATCATCAAGGCAGAAAATCAGCAAAGTCTTAAACTGGACTCTGGACCAAATGGACCTAATAGATGTTTACAGACATTCTACTCAAGAACTGTAGAATATACATTTTTCTTATCTAAATGTGGAACATTCTCCAAAATAGACCATATTCTTGGCCATAAGGCAAATCTCAATAAATTTTTAAAAATTATATATAAAATATCATTTTGGGCCACTGTGAAATGAAATTAGAATTCAGTATCAAGAGGAATTCTCTAAACTCTACAAATATATGAAAACTAAACAAATTGCTCCTAAGTGATCTTGGAGTAAAGGATGAAATTAATACAGAAATTAAAAAGATGGAAACAAATGAAAATAGACACAACACACCAAAACTTCCGGGATACCATAAAAGCAGTGGTGTAAGTTTATAGTGTTAAATGCCTACGTTAAAAAGATAGAAAGCCATAAAATCGACAACCTAATGTCATACCTCGAGGAACTAGAAAAAAAAAAGCAAACCAAAAGCTAGCAGAAGAGAAGAAATAACAAAGATTGGTGCAGAATTAAATGAGGTTGAGACCAAAAAAAAAAAAAACAAAAAGCAAACAAACATGATACAAAGGATCAACGAAACAAAAAGTTGGTTCTTTGAAAAGATAAACATAATTGATAGACTAACCAAGAGAAAGAGAGAGGATTCAAATAAACACAATCAGAAATGATCAAGGTGATATTACAACGGATACCACAGAAATACAAAAGATCGTTTGAGACTGCTTTGAACATCTCTATGCTCACAAACTAGAAACCCTAAAGGAAATGGATACATTCCTGGAAATATAGTACCTTCCAAGATTGAACTAGGAAGAAATAGAAATCTTGACCAGACCAATAGCTAGTAATGAAATGGAACTAATAATAAAAAAATCTCCCAAACCAGAAGAGCCCAGGGCCAGATGAATTCACAACTAAATTTTACCAGACGTTCAATTTTTTAATAATACAAATGCATTTATATCCAAGTAATTGATAGATTTGCAATATATAAAGCACACAAGTAGATTCTCAATCCAAAAGTAATCTAAAGTGACTACTTACATTTGAAGGTGAATATTCTAATATTAACAATAATTTGAATGGTGTGGCTTATTCACATTACTGACAATTTAGCACTAATTAGATATGGTGGTAAACCTTAAGGTCACGTGATTATTGATTAGTAAAAATTCATGGATGCCAGAAATTATGTTTAAGTATGCATTTGGCTTTTTGGCCTTTTGAAGGCCGAGGCTTAATACCAACACCAGAATTGAACTGTGTGTACCCTGTGCATACTATGCACCATTTCTTAGTAGGTCTTCTACTAAAACAAAAGTATAAACCAAAAAAGTGGCTTCACATCTCCTACAGCTCCTGCATTAATCAAGTTAGTACTACATTACACCTTGCTTTGATTAATCTTTTTATTATGTGTTTATTTGTAGGCAAGTTCTCACTGTGTTGCCAAGCTGGAATGCAGTAGTGAAATCATTGTCTATTGCAGCCTCAACCTCCCTGGTTCAAGCCATCCTCCCACCTCAGCCTCCTGAGTAGCTGGGACTAACGGAGCATGCCACCATGCCTGGCTAATTTTTTTGTATTTTTGTAGAGACAGGGCTTCACCATGTTGCCAGGCTGGTCTCAATATCCTGGGTTCAGGCAGTCTGGCTGCCTTGGCCTCCCAAAGTGTTGGGAGTACAGGCATTAGCCACTGTGCCCGACCACTGCTTAATGTCTGTAGAACTTAAACCTACTAACTTATTAACCTCTTTTAAAACTAAATGTATTGTGGGCAGAAACCTTATCTTAGTTGTGTTGTGCCTCTTTCTTTAATTTTATAGGGAAATAATGATAATTTGGTAATTTGCCTCTAAGGATTCTTTTTTTATGATTATTATACTTTAAGTTCTAGGGTACATGTGCAGAACGTGCAAGTTTGTCACATAGGTATACACATGCCATGGTGGTTTGCTGCACCCATCAACCCGTCATCAGCATTAGGTGTTCCTCCTAATGCTATTCCTCCCCAACCCCCACCCCCATGACAAGACCTGGTGTGTGATATTCTCCCCACTTCTGTCCATGGGTTCTCATTGTTCCACTCCCACTTACGAGTGAGAACATGTGGCATTTGATTTTCCAATCCTGTGTCAGCTTGCTGAGACTGATGGTTTCCAGCTTCATCCATGTCCCTGCAAAGGACATGAACTCATCCTTTTTTATGGCTGTATAGTCTTCCATGGTGTATATGTGCCACATTTTCTTTATCCAGTCTATCATTGATGGGCATTTGGGTTGGTTCCAAGTCTTTGCTATTGTCAATAGTGCTGCAATAAACACACACGTGCATATGTCTTTATAGTAGAATGATTTATAATCCTTCGGATATATACCCAGTAATGGGACTGCTGGGTCAAATGGTATTTCTGGTTCTAGATCCTTGAGGAATCGCTACACTGTCTCCCACAATGGTTGAACTAATTTGCACTCCCACTAACAGTGTAAAAGCATTCCTATTTCTCCATATCCTCTCCAGAATCTGTTGTTTTTTTTGACTTTTTAATGATTGCCATTCTAACTGGCATGAGATGATATCTCATTGTGGTTTTGATTTGCATTTCTCTAATGACCAGGGATGACGAGCTTTTTTTCATGTTTGTTGGCCACATAAATGTCTTCTTTCGAGAAGTGTCTGTTCATATCTCTTGCCCACTTTTTGATGGGGTTGTTTTTTCTTGTAGATTCTAGATGTTAGCCCTTTGTCAGATGGATGGATTGCAAAGAAGAAGACATGTAATTCAAGAGATTGTTTCAACTTAAGAGAGAGAGGGAGAACATCTCCAAATGATGGCAAAAGGAGATTTTAGGATAACAAAATAAATGGACCTGCTGAACAACCTGCTGTGTCACTGAGTGGCTCTTTATGAAGCAGTAGCCAAGTGCGGTAACATATCATTTTGCATCGCTTCACATCTTTCCTTGCCTCCCTTCCCTTTTCCTCAGCCTCGGTGATCTGGATTTGCATCTCTCAAGAAGAATAACAATATTTTAATTTTTGCTTCAGACTTTGCTTTTTAAGGGGCTAAGATTAAAACTAAGCAAATAGTTAAAGAAGAAACTTCAAAGGAAATGAAAAATAGTGCAAGAAAGACAATAATAGGATGGCTATTATTATTATTATATGGCTCGGTCCTTAATAGAATTTAGTCATAACATTATAAAGAATAAATATCCAACAATTGAGATATAGCTACACTGGAAGAATGGGGTGAGGGAAGAGATATTGGTCACGTAGTAGTGGTGGTTAAACAGAAATAAATCCTCATCTTCACTAGTAAAAAGTCAATTAGACTGAAAAATCAAAAAAGTTAAAGTTAAAAAAGAAAAGAAAACTAATGGAAAGGCAATGATTGCTCTCTTGAGAAAGGGAAATAGGGAGTTGACAATTCCTCTTTTGTAAGTCTTACTGAATTAATTGATTCTTCTATTATGTACACTTATAACATTGACTTAAAAAAAACCATATTTCAAATGCTAGTTACTGATAAAGGCATGTGGTTTTATTGTTGTAAGCTATAAAATCAAATTAAGCTAGATATTTAAACTCTGGAGAAATTTTAGTTTTGTGAAGTGATTGCACATTTTACACTCCTAGCAATATATAAGATCTTATCCTAGCTGCTCCACATCCTCGTCAACATTTATTGTTGTCGATCTTTTTATTTTAGCACATGGCATTGTCTTTTTCATTCCCATGATTCCTGTTGGTATGCAGTGGTATCTCATTGTGGTTTTAATTTGCATTTTGCCTAGTGCCTAATGAGGTTGAGCATTTTGTCATGGGCATGATAAGCTTACTGGCTATTGGTCAAGCTTCCTTTATGTTTTTTAAGTTGGCTTGTTGTGTTATTTAGTTATAGGAGTCTTTATGCATGCACATACAAGTTATTTGCCAATGTTATGTGTTGCAAATATTCTTTCCCAACCTGTGAGTTAAGTATGTTCTCAAGTGTGTCTGTTATTTAAAAAAAGTTTTTAAATTTTGCTGAAACTGCAGTTTAGCAATTTTTTCTTTTATGGGTAATATAAAAGAAAAAATTTTCTCTGGAGGAAACTTTTTTCTTCTCTAAGGTAACGTTCTAGCTCTTCTATTTAGGTCTGTGGCCCATTTATTGATATGATTTTCCTTTCCTCATGTATCAGTATTCCATGCTGTATAATAAATTACTACAAACATAGTGAAGGGAAGTAACAACACATTAATTCTTTCACAGTTTCTGTAGGCAGGAGTCCAGTCACAGGTTGGCTGAGACCTCCACTCAGGGTCTCACAAGAACAGAATCAAAATGTCATCTGGTCTTTGTTTTTTTTCAGAGCTTGGGGTCCTCTTCTATGCTGACATGGTTGTTGGCAGAATTCAGTTGTGGCTGAGGTCCCTCTTTCTTGCTGGCTGTCAGCAAGGGGCTGCTCTTGGTTTCTAGAGGCCCCTGTAGCTCAACGGAGAGTCTCTCATTTTAGTATCCTAAGATGGAGTCTTATGCAAAGTAGCATAATCAGAGAGGTAACATCCATCACTGGTGCCATACTCTCTTGGTTAGAAATAGGTCATAGATCCTGCCCACACTTAAGAGGAGAGGGTGTAGAGCCAGGAGGCAGAGATCAGAAGGACCACTCAGAATTCTGCCTATCTCACCCCATCACATTTTCTCTATGACCTAGTACTTCCCATCTATGAGTCTATTTTCATGCTGCTGATAAAGACATACCTGAGATTGGGCAATTTACAAAAGAAAGAGGTTTATTGTCCAATAATAATAGATAGTTCCACATGACTGGGGAGGTCTCACAATCATGGCAGAAGGTGGAAAGCACATCTCACATGGAGTCAGACAAGAGAAGAGAGCTTGTGCAGGGAAACTCCCCTTCTTAAAATCATCAGATCTCATGAGAGTTATACACTATAATGAGAGAGCATGGGAAACACCTGGCCCCATGATTCAATTACCTCTCTCTGGGTCCCTCCCACAACATGTGGGAATTCAAGATGAGATTTGGGTGGGGACACAGCCAAACCATTCAATCCAACCCTGGCCCCTCCCAAATCTCATGTCATCAGGATTTTGTTTAAAAGATCCAAAAACTGTAAACAACTTGGATGTCTAACAACAGGGGAATGGAAAAGCAAACTATGATATATACATACAATGAAATACTAATCAGCCACAAAAATAAATGAACTGCTGATATACATTTTGATACAGATGAATCTCAGAAATATGCTGGGTGAAAGAAGCTGGCCACAAAAAAAGAACACACTACATTAACTCAATTATATAAAGCTTGAGAAGAGATAGAACTAACCGATGATGATACAAACCAGATCAATGGTTGCTTAGGAGGTGGAATTGACTAGAAAGGGCATGAGGCAACTTTCTGGAATAATGGAAATGTTCTGTGTCTTGATATGCATTCATTAAAACTGACAAGTTTCAGGTTCACTGTATGTAAAGTATACCTCAATTAAAAGAAATACATTAATTGAGGTATACATGCCTGTAATCCCAGCACATTGGGAGGCCAAGGAGGGTGGACCACTAGGTCAAGAGATCAAGACCATCCTGGCCAACATGGTGAAACCCCGTCTCTACTAAAAATACAAAAAATTATCTGGGCATGGTAGCATGCACCTGTGGTCCCAGCTACTCAGGAGGCTGAGGCAGAAGAATCGCTTGAACCCAGGAGATGGAGGTTGCAGTGAGCCGAGATTGTGTCACCGCACTCCAGCCTGAGCGACAGAGCAAGACTCCATCTCAAAAAAAAAAAAGAAAAGAAAAAAACACATTATTTCAGAGCAAGCATGTATTGGACATGGGATTTTGGCAGGGGTCATTAAACTTTAATGTATGTAGGAATCATTTGGGGTGCTTTTTAAAAGTGCAGATCCCTAGGCTTCACCCTAAAGATTCTGATGCAGGTCATCTGCAGTGGTGCCAGGGATCTGCATTTTTAATGAACAATCCAGGTTATTCTGGCACTGCTGGCCCTGGAATAACCTTGGAGGAACACCGTTTAAAACATGGGCCCTCACTAGCTGGCTCTCCCTCCCTCATTCTCATTCTGAGCAGGGGCTTCTCATAGCTATCATGTCATGGCAGGAGGACACAGGACAAATTGCTCAAATCTCAAGCAGGGAGAGGAGGAGGGACAGCTTGTTGTGCCTCTGGTGGGCCAAGGTAGTCTTTACTCCCAGAATTTTTATATATCTAGGAGGAGAACTCTCTGGCATGAAGCCTCCCTGGGCATCAGTGAAGAAAGCGCAGGCGTGCACTGCCTGGGCTGTGCCTCAGACAGGCTGGAGAAGGAGCGGCTGCCTCCTCCCCACTTGCTCATGACAAGCCCCAGCAGGGCACAGGCTTCACTGACCATCAGCTCAACTGACCTGGGCCCGGAGCCCAGCAAGTCTCAGAATGGGTGCTCTGAGAGTGTCATCTGGGGAGCCCTGAGGCTCCCAGGGGCGTCATGTCTACACTTTTGGTTTGGCCCAAGATTAAGTTGTACTGCTGCTCCACAGTGCACATAAGACTTTCTCCATGAGGCCTCCTCTAAGGTCGAGCCATCTTTTCAGATGGCAGACAGCGATGGGTGGACAGGGGTTGTGGGGCCCTGTGTCCATCTGCAATGACCACATGACTGGAAGTGATGAGCCCAAGGTGGGTGCTGTGTGAGTCAGATTCAATGTGTACCCCTCATCCCAAGCCACTCTTGGCATCAGATGCAAGGCTTCCTTCCACCTGCCCTGGCGGGTTGATGGCTCTCCCTGTGCCCTGCAGGTATTAAGCTGTGCTCCAACTCTGGCAGCCAAGCCACATCAGGAGCCAGAGATGGAGGATGGAGTAACTTGAAAGTACTCTCTATTACGGGAGCTTCCTGTGTGCCAGCAAAGAGGCCTCTTGGTTTCGGGGGCCCAGGAGGGTCTCACCCAGTGCAATACCCATGTGTGAGAGGAGAGGGTTGTGTGAGACCAGGATGTGCCAACGTCAAGAGGGAAGAATAAACAGTTGAGAAGCACATACCAAGTACCGGATGCCCTGCTGGGTGCTTTACATGCATTGTCTGTAAGCCACACAACAGCTCTGTAGGCCCGGCCTTGGTCCATCTGGTAGCTGAGAATCAGAAAGCTTAAGTAACTGGTCAAAAGGCATGCAGTGCTAGGTGGAAGATCAAGGATCCATCTGCCTTCTGAGCCCCGTATTTCTTCACTAACATTCCCCTGGCCCCTTACCAGAAAGAAGTGTTGGGTAGGCAGCTGCTGGAGGCTGAGAGCTAGTGGCTGGTGCAGAGGCTGCAGGGAAAAATATTCTAGAATGTGTGTGCTCGCAGATCATGGCCGCAAGACAGGGCTAGGGGCTACTCAGCTGCACAGCAACACCTAGGACGCTTCAGCAAATGCTTTCACCGTCGCCATCATTGTCGTCAGTGTCATTGTTGCTGTGCTGTACAGGCTGAGGCCTGAGGAAACCTGTGCACATCCTTCTTGCGTTTGAACTCACCCTGGGAAGTAGGCGTTGCTATTCCGTAACTCAGAGCAATCCTGTCTCTCGGACCCGTCCTTCCCAGCAAGCTACCTGTGCGCTACAGAACTTTCAGGGCCCTCTCAGGGGCGGGTGGAGGGCCTGGAGCAGGCTCCCCATCTTCGCGAGTGAGGGCCCCTGCCAAGCATGTGTGGGTGTGAGCCTCACCCAGGTGAGGGAGAGGACACGCCGAGCGGATTACTGAGCATTTGAACTCGGCCTCAGAACAGCAAATATTGATTCAAGAAGCTGCCCAAAGGAGCTGACATTTTTATAGTCAACAAATAAAGCTGAGCCCCTGCCCGGCCCCTCAGTCAAAGGCCCTTTCTCTCCGCAGCTGCCAGGGTCCCTTTCCGTCACCGCGTCTGGAAGAGCAGGAAGAGCTGGTGAGAAACGTCCGCAGGGGCCTGGCTGACGTCATCACCTCACCTTTAGAGAGAAATGGGAGCCCCAGCCCCAGGGTGTGACCTCGGGGAACCAGCCAGCTATTCCGACAGGTACCAGAGTCCCTTGGGGTGGAGCAGGACCCGGCACTGGGGCCCCCAAAGACAACACACAGCTCCACACGCAGCTTCCTCCTGTGGTGGCTTTTGGCAGCCGATGCAATTTGGGTTCCCTCATTCATGGATGAGGACCTGAGTCCCAAAGAGAGAGATGGCTTTCCAAGGTAAACAGCCGGAGGGCAGTGAGGGCTGCCCAGCTCCTCCATTTCAAGGCAAAGGGAGGGTCTGCGCTCACTAAGCTCCTCGGCTGGGAGTGAGAACTATCATCTGCCAGACAGCTGTCCCTGCCGTCTGGGCTTGGCCAGCATGACCCACAGCCTGGCGTTCCTGCGCCTGCCTTCACGCTTTGTCCAGCAGCTCCCTTCACCCGGAAGTCTCCTACCCAAGCACTTTTGAACACGACTCGTCATGCGTGACCCTGCTCACTTTTCGCCTCTTCCGGGAATCTTCCTGACACGCTCCTGCCCTCACCCCCAACTCTGGCAGGACAGAAACCACTGCTCCTTCCTTGGTGCTCCCAAAGCACATGCTTCCTCCCTGTCTTGTGGCATTTATGCTATTTTGCCTTGGGTGGATCATTTCTTGGGTACTTGTCTTAGTCCTTCTCAGTCAAGAGCTCCAGCAAGAGACTGGTTCATTTCTGTTGCCCCAATGAGCCTATAAAAGCCCCCAGCCCTTGGCAGGTGCTCAATGAATGCTGCAGTGTTGAGTTAGAACAATCCAAAACACGTGGCTAAGAAACCAGAGTTGCAAATTCCGCTGCATGGAGACCAGGGAAGGAAGCTGGCCGTGCCTCGGGCAAGCCTCCCCTCGGGAGCGAGCTTTGTGCAGGTGCCGGGGATTCTGCCATCAGTTCCTTTACACCCACCCCGCCTTCTATTCACCCATCTATCCAGCACCTAGGAGCTGAACCTCTGCTCTGTGTCTGGTTCTGGCTGGGTGCTAGGAAGGCAAAGGCAAGGGCACACACCCATCAACTCTGCCCGGAGCTTCTGGAGCATGCCAAGGGATATGGTGAGCGGAATCTCAGAGGCCTTTTGCTTCCAGACTGGTCTGTGGACCAGTCCTGGTGAACTGCGGCTTCAGGGAGGAGAAGGCAGCTCTTCTCAGGACTGGCCCAGGCAGAGCTGTGGAGTAAGCCCCATTATTACTACTGCTGTTCACCAAAGGTCCTTCCCCTTCTGGGCATGGGGCAGGATTAGGTTTCTCGGCCCCTGTGGCTGGGCGGGTCCATAGAGCTAGCTCAGGGCAGCCGTGGCAAAGATCACTTCTGAGCTGGATACACAACTGGTCAACTGAATTGCCCGTGTAAGACCCTCAAGGGTGCTTTTCTCTTGAGTAGCAGCTCTGCGCCTTGAGGTTATTCAGGGATCATCTGTGGGTCCCAGCAGTGGGTCTCTCATCTGAAAGTGTCCATGGCAGCTCCCCACGTGGCACCATTTCCCAGGCAGGAGGAAGGGGAACCAGGCGTGCAGGCCAGCGACTCATCTTTAGGAAGATGACCCAGAGGGGTCTTTGTTCCCTTATTTTAGCCTGCGCTTTGTCACATGACCACACCTATCCCCAAAGGAGCCTAGGAAATGTAGTTTCTAGTGGGACAGACGTGTGCCCATCTTAAACTCAGCTGTGTTCATGACTAAAATGAAACAAGGGAGAATGGATACGGGGGACAAGGACAATGAGTGGGCTTCCACGGACTCAGTCACTGTCTCACTCTAAACAAATGCCTGATTCTCCTAGACAAGCCCTAGCTGCCCACAGCCCCTCCCTGAGACCGGCTGCACTGCGGACCTTTCGCCCACCACCAGCCTTCCAGCTCTGAATGGCCTTCAGCAAAATGCCTCTCCTTCTTCCAGGGCTCCCTTTCCTTATCTGTCAAAGAAGGGTTTAGAGCAGGTGATGACTGAAGCTCCTTCCAGAACTAACATTTGACACTGTGGTTATGGGCAAGTCCTTTAACCTCTCTGGGTTTCAATTTCCTCATCTAGAAAATAGAGATAAAAATAGTTCTTACCTCCAAGGGTTGTTGTGAAATCATCTATGGTTACGCCTGACATTTAAGAAATAATCAATAAATGTTGGCTGTAATCAAAACAATCTGAGTTTCATTTGTCACTTCCTTAGAAAGAATCTGAGGTACTCATTCATACTAAGGTCTCAGGCAGGGTCAGCAAGTATTTGGCCCAAGGGCTGTCAAACTGTCCCTTCTGTTACCGACACCACTGATCGATGAGGGCATTCTCTGCAGTGAGTGGGGATACAGCCACTGGACGCAGCCTCCTGGCTTTTCTCAGTCTAGGGCTGCAGCAGCCTCCTCCTCTAGGAAGCCTTCCTGGTTCCGCCTCAGACATGATGAAAAACAGGAAACCTACCCGTACCCCTAAAATAGCTCTTCTTGCTCTGTATTATATTTTCTTTTTCTTTGTCAGTGTCCCAGCTAGACTGTGAGTTCCATGCTAGAGGGACTAAAATCAGTTTCTCTATAGCCTCGGTCAGTCCCCAGAACATTGCAGATACTCAGAGTGAATTCTAGATCCTGTGACTGGCAAGTAGGGGATATTTGAGGGACGGGTGGTGGGCTGTGGGACCACACAAGCCTGCGTTCCTTGCCTCTGGAAGCTGCTGCAGGAGCTGTGGGGAGGGTCTCCCTCCCCAAATTTCCCCTCCAGGCCTGCCTGGATACCTCCAGTTGAGCCGGGGCAGCCACCACACATGGGAAGAGAACAAAGCCAGCAAACATGGAGACCCCAGGCTGCTCCAAGGGAGCCGCCCTCCCCAGGGCTCATGAGTGTCTGCTGGCACTGCAGGCTCCCAGCTGCAAGGCAGTTCCAGCTTAGCAACTAATGGACCTGGGAGAGCTCAGGCACCTGCCTTCTGCTATCACAGACCTGTGCTGAGCATCACCTTGGCGATAGAGTGGACCTGGGGTGGAGTCAGGAGAGCTGCCATCTGCCCAGTCAACGCAGAGAGGTGTTCCCTGCTGGGGCTCAGGCCGGCCAGGGAGTGGGCCAGGGCAGTGATCACACTGCTTTTGGGGGATCCCGATGAGCTGTGTGGAGTGCTCATGGACCTGGGAGAAGCATGGCACCTTGAGACCTGGTTTCCAGTGTCCTGGCTCACAGCCAGACAGCGTCATCTGATTTTTTGTCTGTAGAATATGGTTGCTAGACCTGGGTCAGATGTGACCCATGCACAGCATGTGATGAGAGCCCCGGGAAGGCCTGTGTGTGCCATCAGCCTACCCTCTGGCTGTCACAGGCCCTGAAATATCAGAATCAGGACAAAGCCGGGGGGATCCCCTTGCTAAGAATACTTCCTGGCTACTCAATCTATTATTGCAGCTGAAAAAGCTGAGACTCAGGGAACATTAAGTAACTTCCAAAAGTCACACAGCTTGGAAACCAGGCCATAAACCTCCAAGCACAGGGCTTGCTTCACCCTCCTGTAAGCCTCCTGCCGCAGGGACCTCCATTTCTCTACCAAACCCTTGATACTACTCTCTTGTAGCAGACACGGAATCTGTTGGGCAAAGGGTCACTTAAGAATAATATTTTTTTTAATATTAAAAATTTTCTGTCCATGAATTCAAATGATCCAAACAGCACCCCTGGGCCAGGTGCTGGGAGTGGGATAGGAGTAAGCCATGGACTCTGACCTCCAGGACCTCAGGGCTGGAGGTGGACTCACAGCCACTGGGTGGCGGCTCCTGACGTATTCAACAATGGGTTGGTGGCATTGCCCCTGGCATCCTTGGATAAATAATGTTAACCCAACACACACCTGTAGTGCAGGGAGATTATGTGTTGAACTAGGCTGCGGGCTTTCCCTTCACTCCCGCTGCTTCCGTGTTTGCAGACAGAGCCATCCATTGCTTTCAAGAGGATTGGGATGCTACGGCAGGAATACAAAGGAAAGAAAATCATTATGCAGATTTTTTATTTCCAAAAGAGGTTTTTAAGTCCCCCTTTAGAAGCAATAGTTATGAAAGTCATTGCTTTTAATTTATAAAATCAAGGAGCATTGAGAGTTAAAAAGACTTTTTGCTAATCCAGATTGATCGCAATCACTTATTCAAAGGGTACTTAAACCTGTTTTGTGGCACCCTGTTCTGGATACTAAGGCTGTTTTTGTCCATATACACAGTGGGAAAGAGAACAGATAAGGAAGTAGCTGGCCCCAGGAGGAGTTGGGATTACCCTGCCTTGTGGGCTTGAGGGTGGGAGGTAAAGTCGAGATTGGGGGTGGTGAAAGGAACAGATGGAGTCCAGTGGAGCCTCCCAGACCCGAAGAGGGAGTCGGTGTAGAGAACTCTGTCCAGCCCTGCCCAGGCACCTAGGGGCTCCCATGGACATGGCATCACCCATGGAGAAAGTCTCCAAGAACTGGCACAGCCCCTGACATCCCACAGTGTCCTGGACCTCCAGGAAGAGAGGTGTTCTTCCACACCTCCAGACTTGACCCTCCACGGCAACGCTTCCTCTTCAATGATCTGGGACACTCATAAGCCATGCCCTTCTGGAGGATGGGGCCCTGGTCGGCCAGAAGGGCCATACTTGGGTGGAATTGAAGAGAAGTGGTTCAGAATCTCCCCTCAGTGCACAGTGGGGATCACGCGTCCATATTGGCACTGTCTGGCTGACACCTGCTACACTGTGCTGTGATGTGTCCCTGCCCCCTGCTCATGATGCTCCCTACCTTTAGGTCCTAGGTGCTGCCATCATTCCCATTATGAACAGAAAAGTGAAATTCCAAGTGTGTGGCTCCTTTACCCAAGGCCATATGTTACCAGGTGTCAGAGCTGGAATTCAACCCCAAATCTGATTCCAGAGTTCTGAGTCCCTGGCACCATCGTGCTGTTTCTCAGAAAGTTCCTGTCAGTGTATTAATGAGCTGGAGTGCAGGAAAGAACATTTGTTGGTGACAGAATCAGGGTCCAAAAAGTTTTGTCTAGCCAGAGTAACAGTGACTCTAACAAGATGAGTATGAATCAGGTCCAGTCACATAAAAACCCAATGCCCAAGGAATGGTTGGGTGGCAGCAGGTGGCCAGCAGGCCCAGGGCTACCCCGTGGCAGCCGTGCTGGGTGTGGGATATGTCCAATGGGACATAAAGCCAAACTGGCCTATTCCATCCATGACCACATTGGAGCCCAGAACGAGAGAGAGTGAAGTTACTTTCACTTTGCATTCATCGGTCCATGCAGAGAAGGCAGAAAACCTGGAGCCTCTTCAGGGAAAGAAAGTGCAGAAAGAACCTGAGCTCAGGCAGGCCTGGGTTTCCACCTCCCTCCACCATGTACCTGTGTGTGACCTTTGGCAAATTACTCCCCAACTCAGTTTTCTTGTTCTGTGACATGGGTTTAGGAGTCTACTTTGCCTGGTCGTTGTAGGGGTTAGAGCTAAATTAGCTGTAGAAGGAGACCTTGTAAATAGTATTGTTTAGAGGAAACTGATCAAAATGTGGATGGACAGCTGACTTGCTGAAAATCAGTCACCGTGAAAAGAATTAAGCTTGTTCCATATCCATCCGGAACCAAAGCATGATTAGAAGTGGTCAGGAAGTAGATTTTGGACTTACGGCAGTGATTCCTGGCCTGGGCTGCATCAGGAACAGGGAAGCAGGCAGGCTCAACAGCTGCTTAGCCCGTAGAGGAGTCCAGAGGGCGAACGTGATGTTGGGCCGGAGAACTTGGCAGCTCTTTCTCTTGAGGAACTTAAGCTAGTTTAGAAAGGAAATTAATTTAAAGATCCTTTAGTCTTCACATTCAAGAGAAGATGTCTGTGCATAAATCTATGTCCTCATCTGTACTTATTCCTCAGAATAGGCCAGTAGGGGTCCAGGATCAAAGGGCATCAGCACTGGTATGATTCGTCCTACATACTGCCAGGTCATTTTCTGGAGAGAGTGCACCCATTAACAATTCTACCAGTGATGGGCAAGAGCACCCCGTTCCCTGTGTCCTCCTCAACATGGAGAGTTAGCTTTCAAGGTAGTTTCTGAGTTGGTGGGTAGGAAGGCACCCCATTCTGGAAATTAAGCATGGTGTCTTGTTTTAAGTTCTGGGGGCTCTGCCCCCTGCAGACGGTGTGACCTAGGGCATGCTCCGCTATGACAGTTTTTTCATCTGTAAGATGGGAATACATCATGGACTCGTGAGGCTTAAATAAGAAAATGTAAGCTGTGTGCAGCATAATACATGCATTATAAGGTATAAATTATGCATAATTACAAATGATATATATTATAATATATAAATAATAAGTATGTTATTTGCATTCCATGTGCATTAGTTGCATTCCTTAGCTAATAGTGAACTTTTTTTCATTTGTCTTGCCTAATAAAGGAGAACTCTGACAAAAAATGTGCTTATTTTTGCCCACTTTTCTGTTGGAGCACAGGACTTTTCTTACTGATCTTTTAATACGTCTTCCTCTGCTAGTTATATAATATTAGGCCCTCTAAATTTTGTTACCAGATACACATCAGCGTCACCTGAGAGGTTTTAAAAGTTAAATCGATGTTTGCAGGTAAAGTCGGAGCATCAGAATAGTTAGCTGGACTCAGGACAATTCTACATTGCAGCCAGGGCTGAGATGGGGTGTTCTGTTTTAACATTGTCATTTGCTTGCTAATTTTGTTTACATACACTTGGGGTTCAGAAGTTTAAACGTTTGTGTATGTAGCCATATTTCTCTTCCTCTTCCTTTATGATTTCTTCAGTATCCTTTATGGTTGGGAAGTTCTCTCCCATGCAAATAATCCCAAGCTTCTCCTGGCTTCCAGTGCTGTGATGGCTTCCCCTCTCACCTGCTTGTGTGATCCTGGCAGGTCCCTCAACCCTTCTGGGCTTCCGTTTCCCCTAAGGGAGGGAGTTGGACTTAATCAGACTTTTCCAAAGTCTTCTGAGATGCTCTTTTGGAAAAAGAATTTCCGAGCCAAGTTAGTTTGGAAATGCACATTAACATGTCAAAAGTTCTGAGAAATATTACAGTAAAGAAAAATTACCCAGCATTTCCACTCCTGGGTATATGCCCAAGAAAATTGAAAACATATGTCTACACAAAACTTGTCTATGAATGTTCATAACAGCATTATTCATAATAGTCAAGAGGTAGATACAACCCAAATATCCATCAACTGATGAACAGATAGCAAAATACAAATACAATGGATGCTATTCAGCCATGAAAGAGAATGAAGTACTGATTCACGCTAACCTGAACAAACTTTGAAAACAATGCTAAATGAAAGAAGCCAGTCAGAAAAGATCACATAGTATAATTCCATTTATAGGAAGTGAACAGATTAAGGAAATCTATAGGGATAGAAAGATTCGTGGCTGCCTAGGGCAGAAGGAATTGGGAGGATATGGAAATGACTGTTAATGGGCACGGTTTCTTTGGGGGTTATAAAGATGTTCTATAATTAGATTGCATTGATACTTGCACGGTCTGTGAATTACTAAATACTAAGTAATATTAAAGCCAACTAAACTGTGTACTTTGAAGAGGTGTATTTTATGGAATGTGAATGACATTTTATAAAGCTATTTAGAAAAGAAAAGAAAAAAGAAAAATTAAGACTTCGGAAGAGCTGGGTGCTTCCCAACTTTGTATCTGGCTAATCCCAGGACCTTAAGAAAGCTTTCTTCTCAACGTCCTCAAGCCTTGGTTTCCTTATCTGAAAAATGTGGCCCATAACACCACTTTGCATCGTGCAGTTGAAAGAACACTTCCATATCTTCTTCTGACAGCATCACTAAGGAGGGGGTAAAGCAACAAATGAAATTTGAGTTGCTGCGAGGGGGAGCTGGCTTGGCTCGCACAGCGGCTGAATGGTGGTATGTGGATTTGAATCCATTTCCATCAGGCTGGGCACTGTGAGTAATATCTGCGCAGCCTGGGTCACTGGGCTGCTGAGAGTTGGTAGCAACACCGTCTGAGAACCTGCTCTGAGAATTGGCAGGTGCTCTGCTGTGTGATATATCCTTCTAGCCAGTGACCACGGGAGAGGTGTGGTCTGGGAGAGTCACTCCACAGCCACTTTTTCTGATGCTGGAACAGCATTATTTCCATCTTTGTGGCCCCTGATCAACTACTCTGAGTTTTATATTCCTTCTTGTTAATGTAGGAAGGCTCATTCTTATCTCATGGCAGCTGCTGGGAACTGATAGTAGCCCCTTTATTGAGTGCCTACCCGGTGGCCTGCACTCCACTGGTCGCAGGAGCTGTGTCTCAGGTGGCAGCCGCAGTAAAGCTCGCAGCAACCCTCTGAGCCAGGTGAGGTCACTCCCTTCCACAGAGGAGCAACTGGAGGCACAGGAGCTAGCAGGTTTATAGCCTGAGTTTTTTGCACTGAACTTTCTGCTCGTTGTTGGTCTTTGAAGAGGTTATTAAAGGCTATATAATACTCCGCCATAGACATGTAGCTCCTTTAACCATTTCCCTTGCATTTGATATTTGTTCCTACTTTAAGACACAAACAGCGCTATGATGGACAAACTCACATAAAATTCTGTACACCTCTCTGCTTATTTCCTTGAGGTAGATTCCTGGAAGTGGAGTTACTAGGTCAAAGGGCATGGACTCATTTACTGCGCCCTGTGTGCTGCCAAGAGGCTTTCCAGAAGAGAAAGGCTGAGGCATGACACTCCCATGAGAGGCGTACAGGAGACGCCTGCGCAGGAGCATTGGTAACCAGGCTCGGCTCTGTTCTTTCTCTCATCTGCTCAGATGATCTTGTAAAGACTGAGCTTATCCACCCCCCACTTGTTGAAACATATGGTAACAAGTAATTTGGAATAGTCAATTCTATGAGCCTGTTCTGTGGATCTGCGAGTATCCACAGGCATCTTCCCACGGATGCGCGTTGGCCAGGTAGACAAGTCAAGGGGAGTTAGTCCTGCAGGAGGTCTCAGGCCGGAGACTCTGTGCTGAGATCTGAGGTGTCATCTGCTGCATGAAAATGCCAATCCTGTATGTAAGAAGTACAAGGCTTGTCATCACACCTGCCAATAATACTACATTCTAACATTTATTGAGCATTTGCTCAATAAATTATGCATTTTAATCAGTGTAATCCTGATATTAATCTTATGAGGTGGACTTTATTGCTATGCTTATTTTAATAGCGGGAATGAGGAAACTATTTAAGATGCAGAAAGCGGCTTGTCTGAGGTCACACAGGAGTAAACACGTGGTGGATCCGGACTGATTCTGGTCAGCCTGACTCTACGGGCCACACGCCCACCCACCACACTAGACTGCTATACTGTCTGGCTGACGGGCAGCAGATACCCTTGGCCAAGCAGTCTTGAGCTCCTGGTAATCATGGCTGAGGACAGCACTGGAAAGCAGCTTTGGCAGCGCCTGAGGCAATCTGATGAGATGCTGTTGTCTGCTAGATGAGACAAAGTGTAAAATGCAGATGGCAAATGGTTTTTATCTCTTTCCTTGGCATCCAGTAAAGGGTATATTCCTCGTACCTCTTCCCTGTCCTACCAAGAGTGACCAGAACTAAGAATCAATGTACCTACCAAGGTCCTCTGGCTTCTGTTTAGCCATGCCCATCTGTTCCCCGCCCTCCAGCACAGAGCTGTGAGGGGAGTGGTGTGCTGGTCAGGTGTACTTCCTGGTTTGCTGGTGCCGCAATGTGCAGCACTGAGACCTGGGCCCTGCGTGGCAGAAAGCACTGTGCTGGCCCGGTGTCAGGGGGGCAGCACTGAGAACTGGGCCCCGCGTGGCAGAAAGCACTGTGCTGGCCCGGTGTTGGGGGGGCAGCACTGAGACCTGGGCCCCGCGTGGCAGAAAGCACTGTGCTGGCCCGGTGTGGTGGGGGCATAGCATGTGCTCCAAGAGATGGATGGAGAGAGGAAGGGCCAGGTATGTGCACAGATAGAAAAATGAATGGATAGATCAATTAGGAGTTCAGGCCAGGTGCAGCGGCTCACACCTGTAACCCCAGCACTTCGGGAGGCTGAGGTGGGAGGATCACCTGAACTCAGGGGTTCAAGACCAACCTGGGCAACAGAGTGAGACCTTGTCTCTACAAAATATATGTGTATTAGCCAGATGTGGTGGCATGTGCCTGTGGTCCCAGCTACTTGGGAGACTGAGGCGGGAGCATCCCCTGAGCCCAGGAAGTTGAGGCTACAGTGAGCCTTGTTCGTGCCACTGCACTCCAGCCTGGGTGACCGAGCAAGACCCTGCCTCTAAGTAAACAGACAGATATAGAGCTCAGCACCATTTTTTTCACTAGTCCCCACTAGACTGTAAGCTCCATGAGAGCTGGGGCCTGCTGCTTCATTAACTGTGGTGTATCCGGGATCTAACACTGATTGGCGCATGGTTGGCATTGGACAGATGCTGGATGAATGAGTGGTGGCAGGTGCCATAGGACTGGCAAACACTTGAATAAAGCATTCCGTTTTTTGGAGTTAGGAAGGATGACCCTGCATGCAGCTGTGCCCCAGGTACCGGCGAGCTCTGGGCCTGTGGGTCTGCGGAGGGGCTGAGCCACTGATTCCACCACCCAGGCCCAGGAAGCCAAGCTGCACGACCCAACGGGACAGCTGCCTTTGATCTGCGGGCTTTCCCTTCAGGGGAGGGCATGACTCAGAGGCAAACCACTCCAGCTTCCTGTGGTCCTGAGCTCCGCTCAGTCTGGCTCTTCTTAGAGACCCAGCCAAAGGGGCGCAGCCTGCCCTGATCCCAGCCCTCAGTAGGGTGCTAGGGCAGGGTTGTCGGGTCAGGGATTCCATTTGTCTCATGGTTTTTAAACTTGAGTGTGCATAGGAATCCCCTGGAGGCCTTGGGAAAACACAGATGCCTGGGACCCACCCCTGGACTTCTAATTCAGTAGGTTTGAGGTGGGGCCCAGGAATCTGCATTTCCAACCAATGTCTCAGGCCCTTCCCAGCTTCTTAGACTATGAGAACCTGCCCCACGCTGTCTGCCCTGGGGCTTGCATTGCTCACTACTGCTTTGAGAACTGTGTTAGGCTCACCTCTTCCAGGCATTCTCGATTCCACGTAAAAGGGCAGTGAAGCCTGATGTTATCAGCAAGGGGCTCTGGGAACCTCTGTAAGCCGATGGCTGCTGCGTGGCTCAGTGTGGACCCTCAATACCCACTGTTGCTGCAGCCGCTGGTATCTGTCATGGCTCTGTCCCACGGGCCCTTCCCTCCCACCATTCCTCCCCAACCCTCTCTGCTGCCTTAGCCCTCTGCTCCAGAGGGTGCTCCCACCTGGACTGAGCTTGGGAGCTCCCTGCCCAATGGAGAGAACCATTCACCCTCCTCTCCTCCCCCAGTCTTTGCTAGGATCCAGCTCCAGCCTTCGGGGCCCGCGTGGAGCTTCGTGCCATGGCCAGGCCCACCATGCCCCCAGGACGGTCTCCTCCTCACGTGTTCTTTCCATAGGGGCCTCTCTTGGCTGCCTCTGAAGCCCCACCCTCCTCCCGCTGCAGCAATCCTGCCATCTGTCCTCTCTTCCCACACACGCCCGACTCTCACCAGCCCGGGCCTTCGTCTCGCTGGGCCCTGTGTTTGGCCGGGGCAACTTAATTGGAACTCTCCTCCAGCTTTGCGGACAGGACCCAAGGTTCTGGAATGTGTTGGTCCTTCTGGGAAGGGCTTGCTTCCTGTGGACCCAGCTGAAAAGTACATAGGAAGCAATTATTTAACAAAGGGAAAGGTAATAAAGGAGCTCAATAAATATTTGTTGAAGAAGGGAACACAAAAGCTGCTTTCCAGATGCACACCCCAAAACACCTCTTTAGAAAAGCACTTTGATTCTGTGAGAGCCTGCAGGTATGCATGGGAAGCCCTTGATCATCTGACCCCAAGAGGGGAAATGAGAATCCCTTACACAAGTCGTTTCTAAGTCGGAAATTTCTCTGGCACCATGACTTCTAGTGAGGTCCGGTGGCAGCTAGTGCCCTAGGCTAATAGGTGCTAAACACTCAAAAAGCATCCTAGAGACAATACACTTGGGAAGCACCGAAGTAAGTAAATATAAACTGGTCCATGTACTGGGGGGACTTCTCTAAGCCTGGAGTAGGGAGGGGTTGCCTCAGGCCATTCCCAGGTTCTTAGACTATGAGAACCTGCCCCCAAGCCATCTGCCCCGGGCTTGCCAGGGCTGAGAACCTGGCAGAGGGTAAAGGTAAGGGGCAGGAGGCGAATGGAGGCAGTTTTCCACTTTCTCACCTAGCCTCTGTCAACCCAGCCGCTCCAGTATTTGTGCCTAGGAAGGAAAAGATTTTCTTTTCTTCCAGGCTTCCACCAGCAAGGCCTTAGAAAGGCATCCCCCTTCCCTAGACTCCCACAGAGATGCTGGGGCCTTGGGGGTGACTGCCAAGGACCCTGAGTAGCCTGACACCAGGGCCAGAGGTCTCCCTGTATACACACACGCACACATACATTTGCAAGCATGTGAGCTTCGCAGCCTCAGAACACGAAAGGGAGTCCCGGTCACCCCACATGGAGACCCTTGAGATAGAGGAAGACTCCAGTGGGAACATGGGCAGACAGCTGGACGGGAGTTTGGGAGGGTTCCCAATGCCCTCGGCGTGTGCCCTCCTCCTGCCGAGACACAGGGCGGGCTGTGCTGACAATCCAGGGACGTGAGGTCAGGAGCGCAGAGCAGGGTGGAAGTCACCAATGAGACGGTGAGCTGGAAGCTGGCACTTTGAAGAAGGCAGTGCCCTCCCTTCCTCCTCCTTCCCAGCTTCACGGCAGCCAGTAAACTTTGCCCTCTTTGAGGACCTGCAGCCCCAGGGACCCAGTCACAGCACAGTCGGGGGAGGTGGAGCCCCAGGTGGGAGAGCTGGGCTCTGCCCAGGCCCTGTGTGGGAGATGAACCACCAGGGAGAGCATCTGCCCAGCGTGGGAAGCTTGGGCTCCTGGTCCTGCCAGCTCCTCTTCTAGAGAAATGTCTTCTCTGGAGCTCTGGGAAAAGTTTTCTGGGACACCTGTAGAATGTTACACCCACTCTTTTTTGGTTAGAGGAGAGGGTGTGCAGAATCTCTCGTCACCCAGCTGGTCTGAGACAGCAGAGGTCAACTACAAGCCTCCTTGGCCTCCTGCCCTGTTGAGGGGCACCCACAGGACAGTGTCCCAGCTCCTCTCCAGGAGAGCTGTAGGAGGAAGAAGGCTACAGGGTGATTTTGACCCCCAGGAGGGGCCTCTCAATTTAAGGTCAGGGTGGGTTTAGAGTGGGCTGGGAGGTAGTCCTAACTGCTCTGGAGAGCTCAGAGACGGGAGGACTGGGGACGGAGCAGAGTGGAGGAGAGGCTAGACCGGAGTCTCCTGAACACGGTGCTGATGGCTTACATCAGCCCAGCACCTCCTTCGCCTCAGCCAGTAGTCATCCGATGAGAGCCCCTCTGGCCTGGAAGGGACCTCTTCCCTTAAGTGGTCAGTGGATGCATGACTGTGGGGCCTCTGCTTATGTCTTCCCAGGACACCCTCCATGGGCACCGTGTGGCTGCAGGTGAGGCCTGTCCATCATAGCAGCCCCCACCCTTGGAGACCACTGGGGAGCTGTCAGCTCTTTGTCCCTATTCCTCTGGCACCCACCTGGGCCAAGCCCTGCCCTAGCGTGTTCTCCCACCCGCCCCCTTAGTCCTCTCCTTGCCTACAGCAGTCCCAGGGCCTTGGCCTCCTCTTATCCTGATCCATCCCCAGTTTGCTCCATGCTTGGAGTCTTGGCAGGGAAACTGCATGCTTCCGAAGGGAGTGGGACATGGAGAAAGAAAGACTGACTGGTGCTGATGGGAGTCCCTAGGCTTTTGCTGAGAGGCAGCAACACCTCATTAGACAGGCACGGGCGGTTATTCAGGGCCCCTTGCCTTCTGCCATGGCAGTGCTGGCATGGAGGACCACGTTTGTCTAATAACAGCCAGAGTTCCCATTACCTTACCTTTCCCCTCCGGAAGCTCACTGTTTAGTCTGTCCCTTAACTCCTGGTGGCCCTCATTGCTTCAGCCTGTGGCCTCCCAGAGCCGTGGCCTCCCTGGCAGTCAGTGGCGAAAAGTCTACAAAATCTGGAGCCTACAGAAGGGTTGCTATGTAAAGAAGCTGTCCCTGGAGGCTTACGGACAGAGAATCCATCTGCTCTTGGCCTCTCCAAGGTGACTGGGGCACAGGTGCTGTCCTGACGTGGCCAGCCTCCTGGATGGTCCGATTCTCCCTGAGCTGACATTGGCACTGGTTTCTAGGTTTCCATAAAGCTGTTCAGGTCTATTTGTGCAGAATAGAGGGGAGAGTGTCATTCTCCTGCTAAGAGTCTGGGGCTACCTTTTCCCTCTCCCTCCTTCCCAACAGCACAATGTTCTACAACAGTGACGGGCAAGCTGGGGAAGGGCTCCTGCTAATTGTCTCCATTATGGCCTGTGGAGTCTGGGATTTGGGGCTCAGCTCTGTGCCTGGCTGAGCCTGAGGACATGAGCAGAGCGAGTTCAAATCTCTAGAGCCTAAGTCCTCCCCTCTGAATTATGGGGCAGGGATGGGACCTCTGTCTACCCTCTTCAGAGTTGCTGGGAGGCCAGTATGGGCCCACCCAGTGTGTGTGTTTGCTGTGGTCACAGAGATCCTGGGCGCTCCAATATCACGGAGATGGTATAGGAAGCTTTCAGCAGTAAAATCTGAGAGCTGGCCCTTTAAGAGATTAGTGGATTCCCAGCTTGGCCCAACAACCAGGCCAGGCCAGGCAGGCCCGCAGCAAGAAATGGGAAAGCACTTCTGTCAAGCTCTCCACCTAGGATGGCACCCTGTTTCCAGGTTACTGGAGTGTACTGGGGCCTCGGCTCACCTGCACATGCAGGGAAGTGCCCCAGCCCGCACATTCTGTGGACCTAGAGTGACTGCAGCCGAACTGTGTGTGCAGCAAGTTTGGAGAGCCAGGAGCAGGACGCTGCACGCTGCGGGTGGTGCCAGTGTCCGGTCCTCTCCTGGGGCCTCTTCTGTCCGCAGGCCCCTCACAGGCTTGCTGACCCTCAGCCTGGGGGAAACATGGCCTTCTGTGCCCCAGCCTCAGCCCTTGGCTTCGGGCCAGAACGACCCTTTTGCAGCCACTGGGCCACTCACCCGGTCCCTCCCAGCTCCTCGAGGGAGCATCTTTCCTCCCAGCCCCTTCCCTCCTCTGCCCCTGAGGGCGCTGACTGTGGGATCAGGAGAGCCTTGCTCTGAACCTCGGTTCCGCCACACCAGCTCTGGACAGTGACTCAACAGCTCTGTGACTCGGTTTCCACATTTGTAAAACGAAGACCCAGAGCCCCTTATGGGTTGCCATCAATACGCATCGATGACAGAGGTGAGTGCTGGCTCAGTGCCTAAAACACGGCATTTGCTCAAGAAATCGGGGTGGCCGGGCGCGGTGGCTCACGCCTGTGATCCCAGCACTTTGGAAGGCCGAGGCAGGT
The DNA here is from genome assembly GCA_004027715.1 of Plecturocebus donacophilus. Lineage (NCBI taxonomy): Eukaryota > Metazoa > Chordata > Mammalia > Primates > Pitheciidae > Plecturocebus > Plecturocebus donacophilus. The sequence goes on along the minus strand of PVKP010000885.1, from coordinate 28,229 downwards.
GGATCGTCTGAGGTCAGGAGTTCGAGACTAGCCTGACCAACATAGTGAAACCCCGTCTCTAACAAAAATGAAAAAAAAATCGCCAGGCGTGGTGGAGGGCACCTGTAATTCCAGCTACTCGAGAGGCTGAGGCGGGAGAATCACTTGAACCCGGGAGGCGGAGGTTGTGATGAGCCGAGATTGCACCACTGCACTTCAGCCTGGGCAATAAGAGCGAGACTCCACCTAAAAAAAAAAAAAAAAAAAAGGAAAGAAATGTGGGGTTTTCTCTCCTCTCCAAGTCCACCTTTCCCTTACAACTCCGCTCTCCAGAATTTCTGAAGTAGTCCCACCTGCGCCTCCAGGGACAGCCCAGATACAGGAACGTAAGGCCTCCGCCAGCCAACCTCGTGTGATCTCCTGAGTTGCCTGGTCGTCTTTTCTACCCTCTGTCTTTGTCCCTGAAGACAGACAAGGCAGACACGCCCCAGGCTTAGGGCCCCTGGATGCAGGCTCAGGCTGGGCTGCAGTGTGAGCACAGAGTTGGGAAACTCGGCATCCTCGAGGGTGTGGAGCTGGGCATCACTGGCAAGCAGGTGAGCCTGGAGTCATCAAAGCATTTGCCTCAACTATCCCCGCTTACACATCACCCAGGAACATTTGAGCCTGCATATGGGGTTATCACAGCACAAACCCGCAGTGAGCTTTGCCGGGCCCCGCTCCTCCAGCCTGGGGGACTCCCACTGCCATAGATGGTTTCAAATCCTGTCATCGTGATTCTGTTAGAATCAACACGAATTAAATCCACCCACCACGTGCCAAACACTCTTCAGTGCCAGGCATGGAGGGAGAGCCTGGGATGCCGAGACAGCCCAATCCCCACCCTCCATGGGTTTTCAGCATAGCTGGAGAGCCAGCTACCAGTAAGTTCTACCCACACTGGTGGTGCTCAACCCTGCAGAAGGTTGTGAGATTGATACCTAGGCCCACTCAGAACATGGAACTGGAATCTGTGCCTCCTCCATGATCTGTACACACACACACACACACACACACACACACACACACACACAGGTGGACACATGCACAGACACGCACACTTATGCGCACACATGCATCTGCTCTTCCCTCTCCCCATGGCCAGCGTGGGACCTCTTGAATCCTGCCTGAACCCACCCAGTGCACCGCTGCTCCATGCTTCCCTTGGACTCACCGCTTTCCAAGAGTGGGCATGTCGTGGCTTCTCCATGAGGTCATGTGATGCTCGGAACCTTGCCTTGACACCCATCTAAGATGGCTTGGGCTGGGAATACATTTGCTTTGCTAGGAGGCCATGAAGGATTGGTCAAAAGGTGTGGTCATCCATTGCAGCATATTTTAGCCGAGCCTCCACCCAGTGCCAAGCTCTGTGATAGGAGCTGGGGACGTGGAGATGGACAAGACACACTTCCTGACCTGAGTAGAGCAAGAGAAGATGACATATGAGTCAATAGGATACAACACAGAGAGGAACAGAGATGCAGAGGGCACTGTGGGACACCACAAGAGGGTGTGATTAACTGTGGAGGGAGTGTTCAGGGAAAGCCTCCTGGAGGAGGTGACATGTGAGCTGGGTTTTGAAGGATAAATAGGAATTCATTCATGGTGTGTAGGAGGGGAGGTTGGCAGGCATTTTTCATGGAGGAAACAGCTTCTGAAGGGCCAGGGAGGACTGGAGAATGAAGGGTTCAGGGGCTATAATCACTCGTAATGTCCTTGCTGAGTTGCTAGAGTTCAAGGGCAGCTCTGGGAAGCAAGGCGCTCATCTCAGAGAACAGCGTGGGCAACTCTATGCTGACTGCTTTGCAGCCTCAAGCTCTGTCTGGTGGGCATTCCCCTGAGCTTTGCTTCATACTAGTCTTTCTCCAGGCCCTTCTCTTTTCCTCGAACTTCCTGCCTCCCTGGGTGCAAGTCACTACAGGACTTTCTGTCACACAACGGTGCGTGGAGAGGTGAGGTGCAGGGCAGGGATCCCAGGAGGCAGCTCATACTCCGCGGATAGGTTGGGACCTGTCTGTGGGTGTCAGGCCCCCAGTCGTGGGGACAGACAGAGGGAAGGACAGGCAAGCACCCACGCTGCTTACTGATCACCAAGCGGAGCTTAGAGCAGGGCTCTACCTGAGAGGGCACCTGAGGTGGCAGCAAGGTGGAGGGTGCCTGGTCAGGACCTGCACAGGAACTGGGATGGAGAAAACGGAGCAAGCCCCGGTGGTGGCGTGAAGGCATCAGTTCCGGATGCCCGGCCTTGGGGAGCAGCAGGAGGCTCAGGGCAGAGTGGAGCCAGGAGCCGCGTGGTGGGGCTGAGCCCATCGCTAGCCATGCTTCCTCTGGCATAGTTGGCTGCGACCTTGGCGAGGCTGGAGCCTACACACAGGAGGGAAAGCAAGCTCAATCGCCTTGGGGAGGGGAGTGTCACTTTGGATTGTGTCCTCAAAAATACATCCACGTCTTGCAGGTGTGACAAGCCTAACGTTTCACATTAATACCCAACATCTACATGGAGCTTTCCATGTGCCAGGCACCGTGCTGCATCTGGAAACCTTGTCCCACTTAATCTTCACACCAACTCTGGGTAGGAGGTGCTCATCATCCCTCCTTCAGAGGCAAAAAAGCAAGGCATGGGGATGTTTCCGAGCAGCGGAGAACTGTGCCCCTGACCACTGCACAGCACTCCTCCTGTCCCCGGGCCCTGAGCTGCCCTGCTCCGCTCCTCCTTCCCCTTCCCCCGCAGTTCCTGTCAGCATCTTGGAGATGGGAGTGGGTGGACTGGGCTGTTGTAGGTGGGGGCAGGGAGAACAGGGCTGCTCTAAGCTGAGCCATCCTGTTCTGTCCCCAGCGAAGCAGAAGCTAGGGCCTGGGCATCTGTAAAGTGGGCTGGCCCTCCTGGGGCCGAGGAGCCAGTGGGGCTGAGTCACGGAGGATTTCCTTGGGATTAAGAATTCTCTGAAGTTCATGGTACCTGGTTGTGGTGGAGGCAGTTGGCTCTCCCAGGCAGGCATTAATCCTAGTGAAATACTTGGTATTTCCAGTCATTCCGGCTGGAATTAAACTTAAATCAAGTCCAGAAGAGCACAGCCAGGAGAATGTGAGTGAAACTGCCAAAGACAGCAGGCGTCCGGTCTGTGCTGGCTTCTCCAATGCTGGCCTTGCTTCTCAGGAGCTGTGGGCAGGAGGGGAGAATGGAGTGGAGCACCCCACTGCACCCCAGGCCCTCCTATCTACCACGTGGCCTGGTAGCAGGCATCTCAGCCAGGTGAGACAGCCGAGTGACGCAGCCCAGGGCCCGAGGGCTGGGATGGAGTCGTCGCTCTGCTGCTCTAAGTCCCTCTGCCCCGCTCGCACACATCGGTGGTGGCGGATAAGCAGCACAGCTCAGTGGGCAGGAGCAGAGGCACTGCAGCCAGTAGGCCTAAATCCCACTCTAACCAGTGACCCCTCCATGCCTCAGTTTCCTTCTTTGGAAAACAAGGATAATAATAGGTACCTCATTGTATGGTCGTGTTAAATGGGTTAATGCACACAAAGAGCTTAGCATTCTGCCTGGCATATTGTGAGCACTGTGTGCTACCTATTGTTATTCTCTGGGCTTCAGTTTCCTCACCTGCAAGATGGAGCTGAGGGTAGGACTTGACCACCAAGGGCACTCTTCATGCTAGGGTCCTCTGTCTGTGGGAGTAGCATGGGGCTCCATAATGAACAAGGCCCTGCCCTCAGGAGGGCCCCTGCCTTCCAAGGAGGAACTGGCTGGACAGATAGCACTACAGGTCCCACAAGCCACATCCCACCCTGTAGCTGTGCAAGTAAGGAGTGTGTGTGTGTGTGTGTTTGTACATAAGTGTGTGTATATGTATATGTTTGTAGTGTGTGTGCATATATGCATGAGTATATGTATATGTATACAGTTGACCCTTAGACAACACAAGAAAGGAGTGTGTGTGTGTGTGTGTGTATGTTTGTGCATAAATGTGTGTATATGTATGTTTGTGGGTGTGTGTGTATATGTGCATGAGTATGTGTACATGCATACAGTTGACCCTTGGACAACACAAGTTGGAGTGCTGACCCATGTGCACTGGAATATCCACATATAACTTGTGACACCCTGTATTAGTCTGTTCTCATGCTGCTAACAAAGACGTATCCGAGACTGGGTCATTTATAAAGGAAAGAAGTTTAATTGACTCACAATTTCACATGGCTGGGGAGGCCTCACAATCATGGCAGAGGCAAGGAGGAGCAAAGTCACATCTTACATGGCGGCAGGCAAGGGAGCTTGTGCAGGGGAATTCCCTTTCATAAAACCATCAGATCTCGTGAGACTTATTCACTACCACGAGAACAGTATGTAGGAAACCGCCCCCATGATTCAATTATCTCCACCTGGCCCTGCTCTTGACACGTGGAGATTATGACAATTCAAGGTGAGATGTGAGTGGGGACACAGACAAACCATATCACTCCCCAAAAACTTAAGTACTAATAGCCTACTACTGACAGGAAGCCTTATTGATAACATAAACAGTTGGTTAACACACATTAGATACAGTATTTTTACAATAAAGCACTTTAGAGAAAAGAAAGTGTTACTAAGAAAGTCATAAGGAAGAGAGAAAACATTGACTATTCAATAAGTGGAAGCAGATCATCATGAAGGTCTTCATCCTCATTGTCTTCATGTTGTCATAGGCTGAGGAGGAGGAGAAGGAGGGGATGATTTTGCAGTCTCAGGAGTGGCAGAGGTGGAAGAAAATTTGTGTGTAAGTGGACTTTTGCAATACAAGTCCGTGTTGTTCAAGGGCCAACTATGTTTTGTGTGTACATGCATGTACATGTGCATGTATGCGTTGGTGTGTATATGCATGCACATGTGTGTATGTGTTTACTTGCACATGTATGTTTGTGTATGTGTATACATGAACGTACATGTGTTTGTGTTCATGTATTTGTGTACATGTGTATGTGTATATACATGTTAGCATGGTGTGTATTTGCATGTCTGTATGTGTGTGCATGTATCTGTGTTTGGATGCATATGTGTATATGTTTGTGTATGCATGCCAGTTTACATGGATATGTGTGTTTGTGTATGTGGTAGATATGTGCTCATATAGGTGCATGCATGTGTTTGTGTGTATGCATATGTATACGTTTGTGTATGCATATGTGTATACATGTGAATTTACATTAATATGTGCATATGTGTGTATATGTATGTGTATATACATGTGTGCATATGTATGTGTGTGTGTCAGAGTTTGTGTACACATGTGTGTAAGTGTGTGGGAATGTGTGTGTGTGTGTCTATGTGGCAAGCACAGAGAGCCAGCCCATTTGGGTTCTTTGTCGGAGTGCAGATGGGAATGTGCCCCCACCTCATGTCACACATCGGCATGAACCTGTGTGAGTGGGCAATGGAAGTAACTCAAACCCAAGAAGGAGGGATGGGGAAGATGAGGGTGGCAAGTAAGAAGAGGTACAAAAGTGTTTTGGCCAAAGAAATTCAGTAGCATTTGGATTGAAGGGACTGAAGGGACTGAAGGGACTCAAGGCCCGTTACTCTGCAGTGGACACTGTATTCCAAGCTCTGGGGCTCTTATGTCATAGCCAAGGAAAGAAAAGTTCAGAGAGGTCGAGGAATCCGCCTCGCATCATCAGTGGTGGAGCCAGGACTCAAGCAGAGTCTGTCTGACCCCTGGGTCTGGGCTCCTTTACCACCCTGGCTGCTTCTTAGGGAAAGGGAGACAGATGGGGACAGTGCAGTCACTGGGCCTCACTCTGCATAGCTCCGTGTGCAGAGGATGCATCGGTCACTCATACTGGCGACGGTAACTGGCTCCAAGGTGGGGAGAGGTTGATGTTGGACACCAAAGAGCGAGACTCTGCAGTGCTGGATAACAGTGTCCCAGGCCTGCAGCTGGGGAGGAGTTGCTGAGCAGAAGAAGCCCTAGATCCATTGAAAGCCAGGGCAGGCAGGAGAACTCCAGGAGGCTAGTGGATAGATATAAAAGGGCCTTGGCCTAGACACCAGGGTGTTTAAGATATGTATCCTTGGACACATATCTTATCACCTTTCTGAGCTTCAGTTTGTATTATCTGCCAAATGGGGCCATTACCCCTACCCAGGCCCAATCCTACCTCATAGCAAAAAGCAGATTGTGCTGGAGTTATAAGTGCAGCCTTTGATACCTTTAGATCCTTAGCTGCTGGCCAAGTCACTTAACTGCTCAGTCTGTTTTCTCTTATGTGAAATGGGGATACCAGTGGTCTCTACCTCATAGGGTTGCAAGAGTTAAATAATGCCTATAAAACACTCAGAACCACACCTAGCATAAAGAAAGGGGCTAGTAAATATTAATTATCATTGCAATTGCTATTATTTCATAAGAGTATTACAAGAACAAGACGAACTTGCCGGGCGCGGTGGCTCACCCTGTAATCCCAGCACTTTGGGAGGCCGAGGCAGGTGGATCACGAGGTCAGGAGATCGAGACCATGCTGGCCAACACGGTGAAACCCCATCTCTACTAAAAAATACAAAAATTAGCTGGGCATGGTGGCGCGCACCTGTAGTCCCAGCTACTTGGGAATCGCTTGAACCTGGGAGGCGGAGGTTGCAGTGAGCCAAGATCGTGCCACTGCACTCCAGCCTGGCGACAGAGCGAGACTCTGTCTCAAAAAAGAAAGAAAGAAAGAAGGAAAGAAAGAAAGAAAGAACAAGACGAACTTGCACAGAGGAGACTGCAGAGCTATAGCAAGGTCTGTTGGGCGGGAGGTGGACTGTATCGCTGTTTGCAGTTGTTTATGCCCTTGTTCTCATTGAAACTGATACACAGCCTCGCCCCTTAGGCTCTGGGGTTGGCTGCATTAAATGCCTCAGCTCACAGAACGTGAAAGGACATGACATACACTAGGTCTTAGCAGAGGCTGTTCCACCGCCATGCTTGCTTTATCCGCTGCCCTGAGAATGGCCTGCCCGCTCACTGTGACATCCGTGAGAAATAAATGCTCATAGCTGTGAGCCACTGAGACTTTGCGGTTGCTTGTTACCACCGCCAACCTGACACACACACACAGTATGAAAAGGAGAAGGGTCTCCAAGGAGGTGTCCCGTGGCCTACCGGGGAGAAGAGGTGCTAAGTCCTGGCAGCTGAAGTCAAGGAGAGGATTGGGGGAGGCAAAACACACATGCGCCCCATACACAGAAGCCCTCAACATTGTCTGCCCTTTATTTACACAAGTCACTGTCAGACTTAGCAGGACCCAGGAGGTAGCTGGCTTTCCCACAGGGTCTCCTCGCCCCCACCTCAAACCCAGGAGCCCCTCTCCTCCTTCTGGCCTGATTCCTGGGTCATTCTCACTGCGGAAGGCCAAGAAGCCCTTTGCATTGGCTTTGGTTTTGTTTGCTCTCACCCGTGCCATCCTGTTGTGGACAAGAAGGGAGCGCGCCAACATCAGCCCCCACCACAGACCAAAGGAAACATTTCCCAGCCTCCGGTTGGCCATGGCTCCCTTCCCGTGGGTCTTCTTTCTAGAGCTAGGTCTGTAAACTTGGGGAGAAAATGGGTTGTTATCCTACTTTGTCCAACCCAGAATTGGGAACCCAAGAGGTAGAAGCCAAGGACTGTGCTGTGGCACTGCCCTCCGGCCAGTGGTCCTCACAAGTGGTCACAGAGGGTCTGGCTGGCGGACGCCACCATCTTGCCCTGCGGAACAGGGGCTGCTCATGGAGCCTGACCTCACAGGGCCGGGCAAGTTTCCATGTGGAGTGCTTTCCATCCAGGAGGCAAAGCAAACATCTGGTTGCACAGCTCCCCTTTCCCTGCCAGCCACCCCACGTGGGGATTCCAGGCGCTGTGCCATCGTTTCTCCATTTGTTTTCCATACCCTCTCACTGAGCTCCAGTGGCTTTGCTCATCCCTCCTGCCAGGCAGCCACTCACAGCCTCTCACTCCTCATGTCTGCTGCTGGCCCTGACAAGGATTTTCCTGTGGCTTTCTGTGGTCTCCGGTCCTATCATTTACCAGCCAGTGCTTGCAGGCTCTCACTGCACGGAAGACTTTCCGGGCAAATTTTGGTCCATGTGGTCGCTCTGGGCAATTGTCACAGAAAGCCTCGGAGAAGATGCTGGCGTAGCCCAACAGCACCCGGCCCCAACCCAGCTCGTGGCTGCGTGTGGTCTGTTGTATTTGGTGCTTTCAGGGTGCAAGGACCAGAGGGGCACTCAGGCACTTTTGGGGGCTGCCGGCAGGATGTGGGGAGCAGGAGCAAAGCTTAGCCACCTCAGCAGCCTTGGTCCTCCCCATTCAACCCACAGCTCTACTCCCCAAGAGCATGCAGCTGGGGTGGTCATTTCTTTCTGGCTCTGAGTTCTGTGTCAGGCCACTCACAGGTCTCATGTCATCATCCTGAGCCTGTAGATAGCTCTCTTTGAGTCAGGTGCTGAGCCACAGATCAACTGGCTATTTACAGCTATAGTTGCAGGGTTGCATGATCCCCAGCATGGGGTATTAAGGAGCTGCCTGGGACTGCTCTGCTCTGAATAGGGTGTGAGTCTGGTGGGCACCCATTCACTTCCCAGCCATTTAACAGCACCCCACAGCACTAGGCTTCAGGCCCCAGCTCCCAAGTCAAGCACGCCATCCTGTGTCCCACCTAAGACCAGCCCTCCATTCTCCCACTGTTGCACAACACATGCCTCCAGTGGCTTCTCATGGGTGGCCCTGTGACCCCCTGGGCAGTCCCACCTGCTTGATTCCATCCACCTCCTGCTCAACAATTTCAGCTCCTGCTCAGTTTTCCCCAATCACCTTTCCAGGGGGCTTGTTAACCCTGCAGAGGGCTGCTCCTTACACCAGGTTTGTCCTGCACTGCCTTCCACGTATCACCCCCACAGTGCTCCTCCATGGGGCTGAAGCTTGATGAGGGCCACTGCGAGGTGTCAGTCGCCAACACTGTGACATCCCACTAACTGTTCTGCTCCCTTCCTGGTGGTCCAGCCTCTGCAGATGCAGAGAGGAATGAGACAGGAGCTCTGTGCCTAGTGGACAGATCAGACAGGAATCCAGGATGACTCAAGAATAACAGCGGCATTTGTGAAATCAGATTATGTCGCTCCCATGCTTAAAGCCTAGTAGTGCTTTGCATCTGTACCAAGATCACACTGAGCCCTCCGTGTGGCTGACAAGCGCCTGCATCACCCAGCTCTGTCAACTTTCTCAACCTTCTCTCAAGCCACACTCCCCTAGCTCACTCTGCTCCATGACCCTGGCTTTTAGATCCTCAAAGACACCAAACTTTGTTTCTTCAGCTCATCTACAAGCTCCATAGGACAGAGACTGGGCTCTTTGATTTTCACTGTGCCTGAATTGATCCTTAGCACAGGTAGGTGCTCAATTCATATTTTCAAGTGAGCAACTTCTACATTGATGCATTGATGTGAATGGAAGTGAGAAATTACGAAGGATATATGAGGCACAGGAAGGAGGCTCACCAGACAGACTGAAGGGGTTGAGGGCAATGTGGGGAGACCAGGCTGAAGGAAACTTGGGGCAGTCTGTGAGGCTTTAAATGCCAGGCTTCAAGTCTGGTCTCCAACCCTGTACCTTGCAGTGAGGGGCTGGAAGGTCTTGCTGAGGATAGCAGTAATCCTTCAGGAGGAGACCTTTGGCAGCCACCAGCAGGGCAGATGGAAACATGATAAGCTTGGAAGCTGGGACCCAGGTTGGGAGGCTTTGGAAATACAGTAGGCCTAGCTAAGGAGTCACATGGACTAGGGTGGGGTCAATGTCAATGGACTTGCCGAGGCCTGGAAAGGAACCAGCAGGACCTGCTTGCAGAGTACAGAAAGAACCAAGTCCAGAAAGATGGGACTTAGGGGCTTGGGGCCCATGTTGGTTCATTTTATGTGTCAACTTGACTGGACTAAGGGGTGACCAGATAGCTGGCAAAACATTATTTCTGTGTGTCTGTGAGACTGTTTCCAGAAGAGACTTACATTTGAATCCATGGACTGAGCAAAGAAGATCACCCCCACCAGTGTGGGTGGGCAGCATCCAATCCTTTGAGGGCCTGAACAGAACGAAAAAGAAAGGGTGAATTCTTTTTTCTTTTTTTTGAGACAGAGCCTTGCTCTGTTGCCCAGGCTGAAGTGCCATGCCGTGATCTTGGCTCACTGCAACCTATGCCTCCCGGGTTCAAGCAATCCTCCTGCCTCAGTCTTCTGAGTAGCTGGGATTACAGGCATGAGCCACCATGCCCGGGTAATTTTTAGATTTTCAGTAGAAACGGGGATTCACCATGTTGGTCAGGCTGGTCTCAAACTCCTGACCTTGTGATCTGCCCGCCTTGGCCTCCCCAACTGCTGGGATTATAGGCATGAGCCACGCGCCTGGCCTTAGAAAAGGTGAATTCTTTTTCTCTCTTCTTGATCTGGGACATCCATCTTCTCTGCGCTTGGACATCAGAGTGCCTGGTTCTTGGGCCTTCAAACTCTGGGACTTAAAGCAGCAGCCTCTCTTGTTCTCAGGCCTGCAGACTCAGTCTGAATCACATCACTGACTTTCCCGGTTCTCCAGCTTGCAACTGGCGTGTTGCGGGATTTCCTCTTTCTCATAATCATGTGAGTTTATTCCTAGAATAAACATATACATATATCTCCTACTGGTTCGGTTTCTCTGGAGAACCCAGACTCATACAGGGTGTCTCTGTGGATGCCACACGTGGTCTGTAGGTGGGCAGGACCCTGGGGCATGGGCAGAATCTGGAACGGGGCAGATTATCAAACCAGGGGCGCAGGATGGTGGCCACGTCAGTGTAGCATGGGCTTTACCATCCACTAGCCATGGCTCACTCCCAGCTCTGTCACTTGCTGGGCTTGGCTAATCACTCAGATCTTTGTATCTCGGTTTCCTTATCTGTCATATGGGAATAATAATAGTTCTACTTGTGACGATTCCCTATGATAATGCAGGTAGAGCACACAGCACGATGCCCAACCATCAGTCAGTCCTCAGTTAAATATTAACAACTCTTTTGCAATTAATATTATTAATAAAATAATGTGTGTTACACACACTGGAGACCCAGAAAGACTCATGCTTGGAGATTTAGGCACAAGAGCTCATTTGCAGAATGGGAGTTCCCAAGAGCACCAGTTGGGCCTTGGGTATGCTCTAGCCTGTGCCTGGGCTTTCGGGAAGGTCGCTAAGTTCCTTGATGGAAGCTGAGGCAGCTTTGAAGGCAGCCTCTCAGGCCAGTGTGGCTTGAGGGCTGGGCGGAGCAAGTCTGCAGATGGTGATGTTGACTCAGCTGTGAGGAGCTGGGGGCAAAGGGAACGGAATCAGCACGGGGCACTGCTCCAGGGCCAGGATCTGACTCAATGTCTCCATGCTCCCTGGTAATGCTTCAGACAAAACATAGGATGAGAGGTAGCAGTTGAAGTCACTGCCCACAATGTGGCCTCTGGTTTGGCTGAAGATTCTTGTCACCCTGGGATTTCCTATCTGCAGGCTGAGAAACGTGCAGGTGCAAAGTGTGCTGAAGGCCCACAGTGGCGGTTTTGATCAGCAGGAGATGTTTCTCAGGCTCTCCTGTGTGTGGAATGGTGCTTACACCTTTGCTGGGCTTCTCTGCTTCATTTGATCTCTAGAATGCGGGGCTTACCTCACAATGGGTACCAGATCAGCATGACACTGGACATGCGTGAAGCCAGGATTTGGAAGGGTAGTTAGTTCTGATTCAGACTGAGCCAAGAGCAAGCCTGGGTCTGGCTACTTCTAAGCGGTGGGACCTTGAGCCATTCCTGAGTTTCCTGGCCTGTCTGGATGTCTTAAAAATGGAGATGATTCTTGTCAAGTGCTGAGTTTGAAAGTTCAGTAAATGTTAGCTAGGTACCAAAATTCATGGAAAAGCTGTTACATATGTGATCACAGTTCCCCTCACAATAAAGCTGTGATGCGAATGAGGCATTAGTATTGTCCTCATTTTACAGAGGGAGCAAAAGTTCAGGGAGGTTATATGGAAGGCTGCCTGGCATACATGCCCAGGTCTTTCACCCAGAAGCTGAGGGTTCCATTCCCTATGCCAGGGGTTCCCAAATTATCCCTCCAGCTGCTTAAAATTCTCATTTAGAGGGCTTGAGGTAGGTTCAAGAAGTGATCTTTTTAGCAATCACCCCTGTTGGTGACCTGGGAGCATTCCTAGAGCTGGTGCTTGATGGGCGGAGGCTCTACCCACTGTCTGTGGGTCCCAGCCGAGGTGGTTACACCCAAGTCCCTCAGGAAAAAAAGAATAAAACAGGTTGTACTGTGTAAACAGTAGAAACTTCTCTAGGCAGAGGTCTGCTTCCCTCCAGGGCTCAGCATTAAGCTCCAAGAAAGGAGAGGGAAAGGAGGGGGAGAGGAGAGAGAGAGAAGGGGGAGAGGAGGCTGCCAGAGCTACCCAGGAGTGTCCAGGGGTTCCTGTCATCCTCAAGAACGCACTGCTCTTCAAGAGTGGCCAACTCTGGAGCCAGCTGGCCTGAGTTCGAATCCTGACTCCTCAGCTTACTAGCCCTGAGGACGTAATAGGTCATTTAATCTCTCCAGCCTCACTTTTTTCCATATGTTACAATAGATCCTACCTCCAGGAAACAGCCCTGGGTACAGGCCCCAGCACACATGGGCACTTAATTGTTGGCTGCCACTGTGACTTTCGCTACCAGACCAGGCAGTCTGTCCTGGCTTTCAGCTGCAACTTCTCCAGTGCATGGCCAGATTCAGCCAGGAAGCAGCAGGCACAAGGACGAGTGTGGAGATGAGGCCAACCCATCAGAGGATTTGGGGTAGCTTTGCTCAAAAGGCCCCATCATCTGCCCTCCAAAGCCGTTCCTCAAATCAGTGTAACAAGAGGCCCACTGACGCGGGCCACGTGAAGGGACAAGCCACCTCAGATGTCAGATCCTCAGGCTGACATCACCAGGTGCCACTTTGGAAATGACAGTTGTTAAGAAGCCTGCCTGGCCCTCGCAGACGTGAACGTGCAGGGCTGCTGCTTGGCGCCTTGTGACCAAACAAGTGGGTGCCCAGACGAGCTGTCCACTATTCCTCTCACTGTCCTGGCGTCAGCAAGACTCTGCTATTGTTTTTGGTCCTGGAAACTACGTCCTCATCTTGGGCTTTCTGCATTACCACCAACCCCGCTCCGCTTGGATGGCTGCCCTGGGGAAATTTGTTCAGTGCAAAACAAATAAAAATGTATTTTGAATTGGATCACTGCAGCAAGGGCAGTTCTAACTGCGCTCTAACCTGCTAAACTAGTGCCATTCTGTGGACCCATGAAGGCCAATCCCCCACCCCCGAAGAGATACAGACACTATAGGCCCGAGGAGCCATGGGACCTAGGGATACCGCCTTTGCTATGTGAATGGGAACCCCAAACTCAGAGAGGAGAAGCAACTTACCCAAGGACACAGCAAGTTAAAGAGAGCCAAGACTGGAACCCTCGCCTCTGAACCTCTCTCTACCCAGGTTCCCCAGCTGGTTTTGTGTGGGACAGACACAACGCTTTCCAGAGCTTTAAGCTCAATGAAGTAGAAGCTGCTTTACCCTGAATTCTAACTATTAGACATGCCCATTTAGGAATTCTCAGAAATATCATTCTCATAATGATTATGGTTATCCATAACAAGGACAGCAGATCTTTGGAAGATTTAAAGATAATTTTTTCATCTCCAAAGGTTAAATTATGTTGAGCAGAGTTTGGAAATTGCCAAATGCTCAGTATAAAAGTAGGCATCTTCAGGCCGGGTGCAGTGGCTAATCCCAGCACTTCGTGAGGCCAAGGTGGGAGGTTCATTTGAGCCCAGGAGTTTGAGAGCAGCCTGGGTAACACAGGGAGGCTCCACCTCTACAAAAAAACAATAAATAAAATAAAAAATTATCCAGGCATCATGGCACATGCCTGTAGTCCCAGCTACTCAGGAGGCTATGGTGGGAAGATCGCTTGGGCCCAGGAAGTTGAGGCTGCAGTGAGCTATCATTATGCGACTGCATTCCAGTGTTGGTGATAGAGTGAGACCTTGTCTCTAAAAAAAACTAAATAAATAAAAGTAGGCATCTTCAAACATTAATGTGCATAAAACCAGGGAAACAGCTAATTTGTACCATCTCTCAGTGTGCCTGGATATTCGGCAGCACAGAATATCCTATTTCTCCAATGGTGAACGTGGGCTTTTGGAAGACTATTTGGAAAACCAGGCTAAGACTTAAGAGCACTCACGGTGGCTGCACAGGCACATGCACAGCTGTGATGTGAAGGTGGGGACATGCTCCTGACGGAGGAGTGGCCTGTGCAAACAGGCAGATGGAGCACCGGGGGCTTCCAGGATGGGTTGGAAAGAGAAAGGAGGAGGTGAGTATGCCCGGGGCTGAGGGGTGTTCGGGTGACTTGTTTATCAACAAAGACTCTGAAGGGAACTGCCTACACTGGCATTTCTTCAGGACATTAGAATTAGCACTCATTCCTGTGGAATGTGTCCCTTGACAAATACAGTACTGCAAGTGAGTTTCTAATCAGACTCTATTACCCCGCCCAGCCTTTCCAGGGGCATGAAAATCATAATAGCAACAGTTGTCACCATGCATTGAGAGCAGCACCTCTTCTTATCCAGCCCTTATTCTGTCATATCACGTATTCTTCCCAGTGGCCCAATGAGGCTGATTTTCTTATCCCCATTTCTTAGAAAAGGAAACTGAGGTGCAGAGAGTTTAAAAAGCTTGCCAAAGTCCACACAGCCAGCAAGAGCTGGGCTGTGAAGCTGGACCTACTTGACAGCAAAACCTTCCTCTTAGACTAGGTTACTCTTTTATACAAAAATGAACCACCAGGGAGAAAGGCTATAACAGCTCACAGGCTCATAGCACAGCAGTCCCTTTTGCTTTGGGAATGTCACCAGCCTGATAGAAGACGATCTTTCGCCTGGGATGGCTCTGCCCAAAATAAGACAATGAGAAAGGAGGGAGTAACAGCTGCATCACCAGGCTGCCTGTAGATACAGATGTGTCCGTGGAACTCACAGCTCAATCCAGCTGTGAACCCTCAGGTTTTTGGCATCCCCTCTGCTGAGAGAAGCTTCCCTGTGCTGTACCTTAATTACCTGTGCCTTATTCTGTGTCCTTTGATCCCACCCCCATGTCCTCAGTTGAGCACTTTTGGACGAGAGACACCCAACCTAGAAGCTGCCAGAAATAAACTTTGTTCCCAAACAAAGTTGCTGGTACTAGCTTTCCCCATCAGATTATCTCAGGGAGTATGAACTTTAGATAGCAAAGGAGGCTGAGTGTAGTGGTCATGTCTGCAATCCCAGCACTTTGGGAGGTCGAGGACAGAGGATCACTTGAGCCCAGGAGTTCAAGATCAGCCCCGGCAACATAGAGAGACCCCATCCCTACAAAAAATAAAAAGATATCAGCCAGGTATGGTGGTACATGGTACATACTTGTAGTCCCAGCTACTCAGGAGGCTAAGGTGGGAGGATCACTTGAGCCTGGGAGGTTGAGCCTGCAGTGAGATATAATTGTGCCATTGCACTCCATCCTGACCAATGAAGTGAGACCCTATCTCAAAAAAAAAAAAAAAAAAAAAGAAGAAGAAGAAGAAAGAAGAAAAAAAGAAAGGATACCAAAGGAGTTGAAAATTCGTTGTGGGGTAAGAATACTCTAGAAAAAGTAATCAGGTCTTATTAATAATCAGAAATATGCTGCTGAGAGAGCCATGAGAAAAATGGGTTCCTAGATTTTGCCAGGACACATTTGAGTCCCCAGATTCAGTCCTGTAAAGTCAGCTTTCCCTTTGTCCGGGGTCCCTGTGAGACTCCTGTCTCCTCATTACCCCAGCAACTTTCAAAAACTCTTCATTATCTGAAGCCAGCTGCAAGAGCTTATTCTGTTGCAACCTAAGGTAGAGCTCTTTCCAACTCTGTTCCTCATGGCAGTGATAGCTGGTGGCCTCAGGTTCCAGAAAGAGGAAGGAAACAGATATGCACCAGGTGCCGTGATGGGACACACACTTTCACAGGTCACACAGGTTATCTTATGTAATTCTTATGGTCACTCCAAGTGACAGGCAGTGACACCCTATTGTATGGATGAATGAGGAGGCTGAGCCCCACAGAATGACACAGTGTCTTAGACGGCATGCATGCTCAGTCCTGCTCTTGATATGCCATGTACGTGATGATCAGGGTGGACTTGCCCTGTGCTTCTATGCTGCAATTTCTACACTGAAAACAAAAACAAAACTAACATCAATGTCTTCCCTGAGGGGCCTGGGGGCCACCTAGCAGATAGTCCCTGTGACCTCACATGGTGAATAGTGGGCGATGGCTGGTCAGGGTCCCTTGCTCCTCAATGAGAGGACCTCTGAAGCTCCTGCCTCAGCTCCATTCTCTGCCAAGAGCTGCATGTCGGGCTGGAGGGGGCCCTGGAGATTTTCTGGAACATTCCCCTCTTTTCCGGGAGAGGAATCTTAGTCCCAGGGAGGGAAGTCTCCTGAGTAATACTAGCTGACATTTTTTGAAAACTTCCTGTTTGTCAGATGCTCACGGTACAGGAATTAGCTCGCTTCATCCTGACATCTCCATGAGATAGGTATCCTCAGATTAACATTTTATTGTGTTGAGATGGGGAAGTTACTCTGTTCTAGGACCTGGAACATGTGTCGGCTCAAATGTCCATCATGACATGTGTGGGGCTGCCCTCGTAGGCTCCATTTCCCTCAACACTTGAGAAACATTGATTGTGGAGGCTCAGGTTTATGTTGCTTGGTCACCACACGGTAAAACAGGGAGGGACAGTTTATTTGGAAAGAAAAAAATCATTACAGGAAATGCCTACATGGAAGTTCAGGTAGGGGGACTTTAAGTCAAAGAAGACATCATTTGGGAGGTCAGCTTCAGTGTGGATGATGTAAAATCAGGGTTGTCCTTAAATGGTCAGGTTTGACAGTTTTTCTTGGGTCAACATCACAGTCCCACTTTTTCCTGATAGCATTTGAATTGGAAAAAATATTTAATGATATCAGACACACTTGGTTGCTAAGTATCAGAAAATATAATTAAATTGGCTTAAACACTTATAAGGAGCTGAGCTGTGGGCTTCTGGAAGATGAGAGTGTGGGGACAGTGTGGTCTCCTGCCTTGGCTGTCTTTGAGTTTTTGGTTCTGCCCTTGGGAGTTTGTAGACTTCATCATACACTGGCTTTTCTCAGGGCAGCAAACCAACACAGCCATTCCAGCATCCTGCCCAGACAAGATGAATGCTCTCTGCTTCTCTTTCTCCAACCACTGAGTGCAGGCATGAGATACCTGGTCATCCTTGAATGGTCATAGGGTGAAGGGATGGAATCACACTGATGGGCTTAGGCCAGTGAGGATCCAGCCCTGGGGCTGGGGGTGTCAATTCTACTCAAGCAGCCTGGCTCCCCAGTCGGGGAAGGAAAAATGGATACTGGGCACCAGCCTAGGGTGCCTACAACATACGTTTTTCCTATTTCCTTTCTCTCCGAAGTAAGGAACACCAATGATTTTATACCCCACCTAGTATCCTATTCCAGTCTTTCCCTAGGAGTATCTAAAATTCATTTGTTACAACCCCCAATATCTACTATTAAAAAACAATTGCTAGGCCGGGTGCAGTGGCTCACACCTGTAATCCCAGCACTTTGGGAGGCTGAGGCAGGTGGATCACGAGGTCAGGAGTTCGAGACCAGCCTGGCTAAGATGTTGAAACCCCCTCTCTACTAAAAATACAAAAATTAGCTGGGTGCGGTGGCATGCACTTGTAATCCCAGCTACTCAGGAGGCTGAGGCAGGAGAATCACCTGAACCTGGGAGGCGGAGGTTGCAGTGAGCCGAGATCGTGCCACTGCACTCCAGCCTGGGTGACAGAGTGAGACTCCGTCTCAAAAAAACAAAAAACAAAAAAAACCAATTGCTAATATTTACTCCTTACTTCATAGACTAGGGCACATTACAAGCATGTCTTATAATTCTTGACAAATAATTAAAATCATACTCTCCTACTGAAAAATACAAAACCATAAACTTCAGTCTCCGTCACAAATGAGGTGATAAATATTACTACTGTGGTCTTTAAACAGGCAAACTAGATTCTCTCAGTTCCCCTGGAAGATTTCCAACCTTGACCTGATGTGGGCTTGGCCTAGGGGTCCTTAAATGTCAGGTTTAAGGACAACTCAAGGACAACCAAGTGTACAAGAACACAGGGCAACCCGGCCACCAGCAAGCCCACGAGGCAGCCGGGGCAGAGAAGCCCACAGCCTACGGGGAGTCACTCTCCCCAAAGCCAAGAAGAAAGGACCAGATGACTTCTCCATGTTCCTGCAGACTCTGTAGTTTTCTAATGTAGAATCTGCTTTGTAATCGCCTATGATTTAGGCAAGGAAACTAATGACAATCCGTTTCATCCCATAATCTAATAGGATCCCCCTGCTCTGAACCCCCGCAGGAAAAGAGTAGTGGAATGGTTCTCAAACATTTTGGGCTTGGGACCCCTTTACACTCTTAAAAATTACCGAGGACACAGAGTTTTTAAAATCTAAGTTCTTTCCATTGTTGTTGACTTATTGGAAACTCATAAACACACATGAGAAGCACACTGAGTCTTCATTTGGCTATCCACACCCTCTCTACAACGTTCTAACTCTGTTGGGTCTTGGGAGGCTGACTCCCAGTTGGGTTCTGCCAGTGGGAGGCACGCGCAGGCAGTCAGAGGGCAGGAAGAGTTCAGGTGTTCCTCCTTTGGCTCCCTCCCTGTTGGGAGCAGATTAAGGGTGACCACAATCAGTCCTGCTCTTGATAGGCCATGTATGTGATGATGGGGCTGGACTTGCTCACTGCAGCCAAAGGCTGCAGCTCCTCGGAGCTGCAGTGAGTCTCCCCAGGTTCTGGTAACTTCTCTCCTCCCATCCCTTCAGGCCTGGGTGGAAATGTTCCCCACTGGTTGCCAATCCTATGGGGCTGCCCATGCCTTGTTAAGGTTTCCTTTAGCCTTGCCCCATCAGCTCTCCCCAATACCCTGTTCCAGTGTGCCCTTCATTGCCTCAGGGTCCGATTGAGACAGGAATAGAATGTGTGAGTGTGAGTGTGAGTGTGCGCACACACACACACACATGGACGGATGAACACCAACACAGTAACAGAACAATTGCTGTGGGGTTAGCCATGATTTATCGCTTCCTTTTGCTTCTCTGCATTTCCTGATTTTTCTGTAGTATAATTTTACACATTATTTATGTAAAAAATATTTAAGAAACAAAGTAAAAGTTCACAGATTTAAAAAGTAGTTTTTATGAGGATCAGGCTCAGGGGAGACCAGAAGCCCTCAGGTCTAATCCTCTGGGGACAGATCTGAGCTGGGATCCACTTTGGTGGAAAGAAACTAATGACACTAGACGCTACCCCTGGCTCAGAGGCTATGAGGATTCGTGGGAGGAACATGTTGGCACCTTGGAATTCTTAATGTGATTAGAAAGGAAATAAACAGCACATTGTCATTCCCTGACTTTGGAAAGCCCCGGTAACCTGGGTTGCCCTGAATCCTGCTGCAGCCTGACTGTACTCTAACTACACCCAGTACAGAATAGACGCAAGAGGGAGAGTCTATCACCAGCGGGAGGGTGGCTTAGCCTGGCAGTGTCTGAGCTTCAGCAGGCATAGAATCGTCTGAGGATGCAGATTCCAGGGCTCTTCCCCGAGAGGTTCTGATTCACTAGGGCTGAGATGGGGCCCGGGAATCTGCATTTTTAAGCGACTGGTTATTCCCCCACCCCCCACCATGCACATCATGAGGAACACAGGTGCGTGGGCCACAGAGTTCAGGGTGCAAGTCCTGTTTCCTTTGGCCCCTCATCGCTAAGACTCAATGAGCAGAGGGAGGGGAGAAGGGAGAGAGGAGGAGGAGAACCAGGCTGCTGAGAGGGGCAGGCGGAGTCGGCCTAAACCAACCTGGTCATCACCCAGGAGGAAATCCACAAGCGGGACATTGAACCTCGCCTTGGTGATTAGTGCTCCGGAAACCACGGGGAACCACTGGAGGCTTTTACTGATGCTGTGTTCTTTTCCATTTCTTCTCTGATTACATTGATCCTGTACTTTTGCTGATGTTGTGACAGTCTAATTATAGACTTTTCGGCTGCTGAGCAAACAGTCACCCCCTCTCGGTAAATCCGCCTGTTACACAAGCGCCAGCTCTGGGACACTGTCATTATGTGCAGCCAACCCCATGAAGCGCCGTGGGCGAGCCCCGCACCCTTTAGCTCCTTGACGCTCACTGCTGGAGCTGGAGGCGCTGCAGGCTGGCCAGGCTGGGTCTTTTTTTTTTTTTCTTTAACAGTTGGGAAACTGAGGCCCACAGCAGTGAAGTGAATGATATCACACAGAGCCAGGGATGGATCCTGGGACCTGAGGGAGGGGTGGTTACCCAAGTCCTCTTTATTTACTTTTTTTCTCCTTTCTGTTTTTTTCCATCAGATATTCACTGAGTGCCTATTCTAGGAATTCTGAAGAGGAAAAATGTCACCTGGCCAAGAGCAGAAAATACTGGCCGGGCAAGGTCAGCTGGACGGTATCCCTCCTAGGAGCTTCCCAAGAGTTCATTTTTATGGCCCTCAGATGCAGAGGCTTCAGAATCCTGTCTGCATCTGTGTCCCCACAGCTAGCTGGATTAAAGAATGTGGATTTGTTGAGGCAATGCTCACAAGAGACTGTGGCGGAAGGCTGGAAGGGAGATGTGCATATTCTGGCCATCCAGCATCTGAACCTCTTTCCTCTGTTTGGAGAATGCTCTACCTTTAAGAGGCAAAGTCTACTTCCCAGATTTAAAAGCTTAAAATATCAGATAATCTGTCCACCAGCCTTCTTGACAGCCAGGGCTTGGCCATACTATCTGGGCTCTGCTGATTTGAGAGAGTCCCACCCACCCTGGGTTCGAATCAGAAACCAGTGACGGGAAGAAGCAGGGACACAGGTTCACAGAGAATCCGACTATCTACAGGTGACAGTGTGGTGGCAGAGACAATTATATCCAGTTTCCAGAGATAGCAGTGGCAATGCTACCTGCGCCCTTCATGGCATTTTCCTGGGTCAGTTCCACAGTATGATTTTTAGACCTTGTTTTTGGTAGCAGAGCCAACTGGCCAAGTTCTCCAGGTACTCTGCTAATTCTGTGTGCTCACTAATATCTTTGAAATAAATTCCATTTTGCTTAAATCAGCCAGTCATTTTTGAGTGCTTACAACTAAGAATCAAGACTGATACGAGGACTGGAAGACCAATGTCTGAACACTGAGAATGACACTGTTCAGAGGGTCTTCCACCCCTGGAAGTTGGGCGGACTCTTCCTCTCGCAAGCTATGTGGGAATGACCAGAATCTTTCCCCTAGCAGGAATGGACTCCAGTGCTGGGAGCTTCAGGCATTCTGGCAAGATGGTGAGAAAGAGGTCCTGGGCCTAAATATAAGGCAAGTTCAGAGTGGACCCAGTGGTTGGTCATGAGATATAATGAAATAATCAAGTCACAATTTGCGTTTTTATGAAATCCCTTTTGGCAGAAGGGAGACTTGAAAAATGTTAATCCTTAGATCAGAAATCTGGCATCCTGGAAGTGACGGTAACCACAGCAAGGCGTTCAGAATCTACCCTTCTCTCCTCTCATCTGACTTGCTTCCCAAGCTGTCTTGACAGTGAAATGAGAAAGGGGTACAAGGTTGGCAATGAGACACATCTTGTGAATGGGGCAACTGCCTTCGCGTGATCATCACTTCACTCGATGGGCGTACAACCCCATGAAGCAGGTAGGCTAACTGCCGTTATCATTTCCATTTCTGCATTAGGACGCTCAGACTCAGAGATGTTAAGCCATTTGTCTAAAGTTTCATTTCACCTGGTAAAAGGATGCCTGCCATCTGACTCAAGCCTACATCCTTTCTCCAGGGACACACTGTAGAGGGGTGGGCAGGAAGGGAGTCCAGAGACACCTAGATTGGAGGGATAAAGTCAGCACTGCTAATATCTGGCATGCTGTTTTCTCTGGTACTGCCACCATTACCCCACCCCCTTTCTGGATCCCTACCTTGCCCCTTCATGCCACTCTGGTGGAAGTGCCTCTGCTGCCAACCTGTGCTTGAGCCTGCTGCCAAAGCTGTGCCTGAAGATGCAGCCCCTTCCTCTTTTCCTGTCCCACCACATACGACCAGCTCTACATTCTATTACTTCTGGAATTTGCTCCAAACGAAACTCACACCATTTTATTCCAAACCCAGTTCTCTTTCTGCAACACCCAAGAAGAATATTGGACTGCAGGAGCCAGACAGGAGAGAGAGAGATTTACTGGTGAGACTTGTAGGTGGGAACTGAAAAGCCAAGTTATGTCTTTGCCCCACCAGAAACTCACTAGGATGTAGACAATGCCACTGTGATGGTTTTAAAGTACGTCCATAAATGCTTTGATGTTCATTTGTTTCTTTGTCTGTATGCTAGGAACACAGGCTCATTCAGTTTGTGAAAATTCACTGAGGTGTGCTCTTATGAGCTGTGTGTTTCTCTATACGTATGTTAAATGTGGACAAGAACTTTACATAAAAATCATTTTAAGAAAGATAAAATATTTAGACAAGGGCGTTTGAATAAACATCTGTAATGTTTTTATTACAAAAAACTCAAGACTTAAGAAATTGCTCAAAGAAACTGATAAATCAGTGGATAACCAGACACTATACAAAAGGTATTTTTTGACTTACAATAGGACTATAGTAGAATTTCTATGCTTTTCTGAAGTATTTAAAATAAGAATCTATTCAGACATAAAACTCTTTCAAGATCATCATTACAAGTGAGGTACGCTTGCATTTTAAAGACTGTTTTATTCCTCAGCTTTCCTAGGTATAAATCAGTGAATTCAGTGAATCACTCAGAATGCAAAGAAGGTATTTAAACTATTCTGATTGGATGTGCTCAGCAGGGTCTATAATTTGGTTAAGAAGGAGGCACCAATAATCTAGGAAGAAGAGTTTCAATAACTGGTTCCATGTCCAATGGGCAGAACTTGGCCAGTTTCTAAGACTCCTACCAGCTCCAGGATGCCAGTTTTATGAGGCAGAAAGAACACAGTGTATTTAAAAAAAAAAAAAAAAAAAAAAACCCTGAAACAAAATTCTAGAAAAATCCATTAATGCATCAGGAATAAAAAGGGGCCCAAGAAAAAAATATCTATACATGCATATATATTTGAGAAACTCATATATAATGAGTTTCTTTTATAGCTCTTAGCTCTTGCCTCCTCCCTACCACAGAATTGTCTAATTTTGTTCAGTAAGTTGAACAAAATTCACCCAAGAAAAGGTGGAACTAAACCATGGTAGGTCAAATTTTAGGTTAAGAATTTCTGTCCTGTGTTCTACCTTGAGGCTGCCTGTACCAATGGTATCAAAGAGGCAATGAAAGAGTAGAAATGGTCCAAAGGCTAATGTAATGCTTTTGCATTAACTTTATTGTGGCTGGAAGTTTATGGAAGGATAGTTAAGTTACTTGCCCAAGGTCTTACAGATAGTGAAAGTTAAAACAATAAAGTTCTTAGAAGAAAACAAAGCAGATTATTTTTATCAGCTTAGGATTATTTGAAACAAGACATACAAAACACTAGTCATAAGAGATAAGATTAATATTTTGGATATCTTTAAAATTAAGTACTTCTGTTCATCAAAAGATAACATTAAAATAATTAAAAGTCAACACAGATTGGGAAAAGGTGTTTGTTATACATATATTGGACAAAGGACTCATATTCAGAATATGTAAATAACTCTTATAGATTATTTAGACAGACAGCTCCCCACAAATGGGCAAAAGACTTGAACAGATACTTCATTAAAAGGGTATTGAAACGAATAATAAGTATCTGAAAAAATTGTTCAACATCCTCGATAATCAGAAAAAAATCAATTTTAAATCACACTCTCCCCTTTTTTTAATTAAAAAGACTGAAAATACCAATACTGGCAAAGATGTGAGAGACAACCAGAAATCTCATATCACTGATTGGAACCTAAATTGTTATACTAATTTAAAAAACTGTTTGGCAGCATATTTAAAGTTTAATATAAGAACACTCTATGAACCAGGAATCCAATCCTAGGTATATACCCAATGTAAATGAATGCTGTGTCCACCAAAAGACATGTGTAAGAATGTCTGTAGCAGCTTCATGAAAGGCAGAACATGAAGCAACTCAAATGTGCACCAACGGTAGGATGAGTACACAAATCATTGAATATTTATATAATGAAGTAATACAGAGTAGTGAAAAAGAATGGACCATTGTTACACGCAACAACATGGATGAATCTCCTAGACACACTGTTGAGCAAGAGAACCAGACATAAATTGTACGTGTTATGTATTTCATCCATATCAAGTTCACATTCGGTAAAACTCATCTCTGGTGATAGAGGTTAAAATAGTGTGGGATACTGAATAGGAAGGGGCATGAATGAGCTGGAAACGTTTTACACCAAGATGTATGCGTATGTAAAAGTTTATCATTCTGGACACTTTAGATTTGTGCCTGTTACTGAACGTTATACCTCAAAAACAAAAAGTAAAACAAAAAATTAGATCACATGTCCTGATTTCGTGTGCAACAATAGGATCACTGGCTTTCCCTATAGGCAATTACCGATGTCCTATCCCATTAAAGTTCCTGGACACTCACTCTCCTCTCATTCACTGGGAAAGACACTCTTGAGAACTCTTCATAGCCCGACAGACACGAGAACCACACTCATTTCAGGCAGGGATGGAAGAGGAGGGCGGTGGAGACGTAAATACCGCATCTGGGAAGTAATCGTTTTCCCCAGCACCTAGTAAAGGATCAATACAAGTACAATAATGTCTATTGATAAATAACATTGTCCAACATTGGCTACTATCTGATACATACAGCATTTGCCAGACACTTTCGAACAGGCAGTAGGCACTGCACTAATTGTCTCTCAAGCATTTTCTTAGTACTTATATAACCCTACAAAGCTGTCCCATGCTTCCTCTTATCCTACAGAGAGGAGACGCAGGTTTTCGGAGGGTTGCTTAAGTGACTTGCCTAAAGCCTTACAGAAAGTTTAAGTGGTGAATGGAGATCTCAGCTCAGGTTAGTGTGACTTCAGAACCTGGGCTGTAAACCACTCGCTATGGAGTGAAGGGATGGCGTCCAAGCCCTGCCTGCACGTTACATAACACACCGGACCAAGCGCTGTGGCATTTCCAGTGCGGCCGAAGCGGCTGCGGCCACCGACCCTGGCGACGGACTCCCCGAGGCCCTCCGTCCCACTAACTGCACACAGGTGGTCCCCGGGGCTCTCTACCCGACCAGCACGCCATCACCTGCAGCCGGCTTGCTTGGGGAATCAGAAAGGTGTTCCGGGCCCAGGAACCGAAGTTTTTCGGAGTTCAAAAACACACACCGGAGGCAGGCGTGGGCGTTACCGGCCACACTACCGGGGGAGGGAGAACCGGCGGGAAGATCCCAGAGACGCGGAAGAAAAAGCGGCCTGAGAGAGCCAGACAGAACGGGGAAAGGCCTGGGAGAGAGAGCTATGTGGCAGGAATGGCAGAAGAGCGCGCTAAGCAGAAAGAAAGGCGTCCCTCTAACTCCGAAGTGAAGGGGGCGTCGAGGCGGGCCCCTCTGTTGCGCTTGCGCAGTGCTGCCTCCCGGTGCCCCGCCGCTTCCCGCCGCGGAGGATTTACTCGTCTCTCGGCAACCATTCACCCCAGGAGCCAATCAGAGGGCAGCGTCCGCCCCGCCCCCGACGTCAGCGCGGGGGGAGAGTCCCGGGGGCTGGCTCCGCCCCGCCCCGCCCCTGGCTCCCCGGGAGGACGGCTCGGGGGCGGGGACGGGGGCGTGGCCCGCCGTATAAGAACGGAGGGGGTGGCCGCGGGGCGGCTCAGTCGGTGCCACTGCCTGGGGGCTGCAGAGGCCGCGCCTGCCCACGCCGAGGACCTGCCTGTGTCGCCTCCTCTTCCGTCGCCCAGGTGAGTCCTGACCCCCTCCTCTAAAGCTGCCGGGATGCGGCGGCTGCCCCAGTGAGCCGCGAGCTCTGCCCTGGCTGGGTCCGCCCCTCCCGGCGGTGCTCAGGGCTTTGCGCAGCCTGGGGGCAGGTGCCGAGACCCGGGGCTCCTATCCCCCTCCGCTCCCTCGAGGACCCCGCCCCTGACACCCCCGCCCTAGACGGCCAGGAGAGACGCTCCGAGGGGGAGCTACAGCTTTCCGGAGACCTGGGGCTCGGCAGCCTCCAGCGAGCTCCTGCTCCGCGCGTCCCGCGGGCTGCGCGTCCGCCCGCACCTGGATGGGACCGCGCCCCCGTCGCCCCCGCCGCCCCTCCTCCCTTCCTGACCTGCGGTCCCCGGGCGCGCACACGGTCTCCCGCCGGCGGAGTGCGAGTTCGAGTCCGGCGGTGTCGCGGGGCGCAGCTGGAGACGCCGCGGTCCCGGGCTGGTGTCTGGCTGGGGAGGGAGGCGCGCTTCCTAGGCTCGCTGCCGAGACCCGGGCGGTACGGAGAAGGGCGGAGGTCCGTAGCTTCTCTGCACTCACTCCACCGCGGACACCGCGAGCCGCAGGGGGATCCGAGGACTGACTCGTGCGCTGCGCGTCTCGGGACCTTCTCGGGACTGCGGTGTCTGAGACTTGCCAGCTCCCCTTTGAGAATGAAACTTGCCCACCGCGTAGGTGAGAAGCCACGGCGAGGGGGTCGACTCGGACGGAGAGCGCTGCGCCCGCCCCGGGCGGTGTCGCAGGTCGGGGACTCCCTTCGCAGCGGTCGCGAGGCCGGAGGGAGCAGGGTGGGAGGCGAGTCGGAGGAGGGCGACTCACCTGAAGGATACGGGCTGGTAGCCTGCACACCTGACCACGACGCCGGCGGGCGAGCTAAAGCAGGCCGCGCTACCTCCAAGCAAGGGCGCTCTCGGAGCAGCGGATGCCTGGCGAGCTTCGGGAGAGCCCACGGCCCAGGGCGGGACCCCGTGGGAGGGGTAGTGTCCGCTCCCTGCCCTTTGGCTCTTTTTTCCGGAGGTGACAAGAAGGACGGTGCGTGGGCTTCTGCGGGGCTCTAGCCAGTCCCCTGGCTTAATTAAGTCGGGGCCTGCTTCCTTTTTAACATTTCTGCTTTCTTACGGAGGTACAAAGCGCATACAAATGAAGTGCGTAAAATGCACTTACAGTAAGAAAACTTTTACAGTACCGTGTGGATAATGACTTGTGTTGTGACAACTCGGTTTTCAGGATACTTTGGAGGTGGGTTAGGAGACTGAAGCAGCCCAGGAAATAGAGTGATTAGATCCTCCTAAAACACACGCCTAGCTGGCCCAGCTGCCCGCTGCTTGCAGGAAGGAGGTGACCGTTGTTGGCCACAGCAGCCTCTCAACGTGAGTGACCTGGCAAGGAAGTGAGGCGGGAAGTAAGCTGGGCAGCCGCAGGGGTGGGAGGAGAGCTCACCCAGATTTTTGCCGTCTTAAATCCCCAAAGGTATTACCGAGAGGGTGAGCCTGGCCACGTTAGGCCCTGCAGTGCAAACGGGGAGGCGGAATGGGGACTGAAGAAGGCTGACTTTTCTCTGGTCTTTCAGGGAAACCTTTGAGCTGGGCTGCAGGGGTTCTGTTTTTTGACATTCTTGTTTGTGAAGATGCAAAGTTATCTCTAGAGTCAAGCTTAGTTTGTTTCAGATAACAAACTTTTTTCTCAAGGTATACCCATAGCTTTAGAGTACATATATTCTCAACAAACAGTTTTTAGGAAGATTTTGGTTTATTGTATAGAAGTGTTCAGGTACCTATGTTGGGGGGGAGGTCCCATAACAAAGTTAAAAAAAAAAAAAAAACTGCCTGGAGGCCTCTAAATTGTTACCAAAACAAAGGTCCCTCATTTCATAAGTAACTTCAGCGAGCACATAGAACTAACAGCCATATTCCTGAAGCTGTTTTTTCCACAATACCTACCTCGTATCCAGGGATTCAATTCATGTAACTAACTCTGAAGGAAAGGATTTGGCTCTTGGCCTGCCTGTCAGAGTGAGTGTGACTTTGTTGTGCACCTGTGGCTGTCTCTACCTGGTTTCTTTGTTCTACTGTGAGCACAAGTAGCCACTGAACTCTCCTGAGGTCCAGAGGC